>JAGFBZ010000171.1:322500-395000 GCA_018398805.1 Hirundichthys speculiger
GACAGATGGAGACAGACGGAGACAGACGGAGACAGATGGAGACAGATAGAGACAGGCGGAGAAAGATGGAGACAGATGGAGACAGGCGGAGAAAGATGGGGACAGATGGAGACAGGTGGAGACAGATGGGGACAGACGGAGACATGTGGAGACAGGCGGAGACAGATGGAGACAGAGGGAGACAGACGGAGACAGACGGAGACAGATGGAGACAGATGGAGACAGATAGAGACAGGCGGAGAAAGATGGGGACAGATGGAGACAGATGGAGACAGATAGAGACAGATGGAGACAGGCGGAGAAAGATGGGGACAGATGGAGACAGGTGGAGACAGATGGAGACAGAGGGAGACAGAGGGAGACAGACAGAGACAGGCGGAGAAAGATGGGGACAGATGGAGACAGGTGGAGACAGAGGGAGACAGAGACAGGCGGAGACAGATGGAGACAGGTGGAGACAAGTGGAGACAGACGGAGACAGACGGAGACGTGGAGACAGGCGGAGACAGACAGACAGACGGAGACAGGTGGAGACAGATACAGACGGAGACAGGGGAGACAGACGGAGACAGACAGACAGACGGAGACAGGTGGAGACAGATGGGGACAGACGGAGACAGACAGACAGACGGAGACAGGTGGAGACAGATGGCGACAGATGGCGACAGGCGGAGACAGACGGATACAGACGGAGACAGGTGGAGACAGACAGACAGACGGGGGGGTAAACTCTCAGAAAAATCCATCCAGTTGACATTAGTTTTTACTACTTTTCTATTTTCCTTGAATTTATAAATGTGAGCTGATAAAACAAACTGAGGACGTTGTGAAGCGTCTCAGAGACGAATCTGAGCTGATGTCCCTCAACTATTTAACAGGTTCATTCATGTCCACAAACCAAAACTGATGCTGCATGTTGATCCTGTAACCCTGGGGCCCCTGGTGGCCCCCAGTGGGAGGAGCTACATGTACAGTGGGAGGAGCTACATGTCCAGTGGGAGGAGCTACATGCCCGGTAGGAGGAGCTACATGCCCAGTGGGAGGGGCTACATGGCCAGTAGGAGGAGCTACATGCACAGTGGGAGGGGCTACATGCCCAGTGGGAGGGGCTACATGCCCAGTAGGAGGAGCTACATGCCCAGTCAGTGGAGCTACATGCCCAGTGGGAGGAGCTACATGTACAGTGGGAGGGCTACATGCCCAGTAGGAGGAGCTACATGCCCAGTCAGTGGAGCTACATGCACAGTGGGAGGGGCTACATGCCCAGTCAGAGGAGCTACATGCCCAATGGGAGGAGCTACATGTCCAGTGGGAGGAGCTACATGCCCAGTAGGAGGAGCTACATGCCCAGTGGGAGGAGCTACATGCCCAATGGGAGGAGCTACGTGTCCAGTGGGAGGAGCTACATGCCCAGTAGGAGGAGCGACATGCCCAGTGGAAGGAGCTACATGTACAGTGGGAGGAGCTACATGCCCCAGTGGGAGGGGCTACATGCCCAGTGGGAGGGGCTATATGTACAGTGGGAGGGGCTACATGCCCAGTGGGAGGAGCTACATGTACAGTGGGAGGAGCTACATGCCCAGTAGGAGGAGCTACATGCCCAGTGGGAGGAGCTAAATGCCCAGTGGGAGGGGTTACATGCCCAGTAGGAGGAGCTACATACCCAGTGGGAGGAGCTACATGCACAGTGGGAGGAGCTACGTGTGTGCAGGTGGGCGTGGTCACCTCGGTAGTGCTCCATGCGCGTGTGGTGCGTGACTCCCTGCGACCTGAAGCTCAGACTCAGGATGTATCGAGGATCCGAACTGTCCCGGACCAGAAACGAGCCGTCCGGTTTCCCCTTCAGCTTCATCTCTGCGTCCTCCCAGTTCATGGGGCCCCAGTACCAGCCGCACTGCAGACACCCACACACAGGTTAGCCCCGCCCCCGCGCACACCTCAAGACACCCACAAATGTGAGGGAGCCCCACCTTCTCCAGCTCTCTGAGGCTGCTGGCGAAGCTGGCGGCGTCGGGTCGACCGAAGGGGCAGCGGGGGGCGAGCCGGGGCGGCGGGGGCTGTCCGTCGGGCCGCAGGGGGACGGGGCGAGGTAAAGTTCGTAGGAAGGTGTCTGAGCACGAACAAAAGAAAACATTCAGATTCAGATTCATCGTAGATATTCGGGAACATTTCATGTTAACAGACATTTAAAGGCTCATGCAGTCCCACCACCGACCACCAGAGGGCAGCGCAGCAGCGCCCAGTTAACTTCTGTCTACTTCCTGTATGTAGCTACGATAAAATGAGCCGACGCTGATAAACGTTTAGCATCATTTGTTAGACAGACTTAAGAACAAATTAAGGTTAAAAAAAGACAAATAAATAAAGGACGGAGCAGCGGTGGGAGGAGGCGGCGGTTCTGGACGCAGCCGTCACCGGTTCCGGTCCAGGCCCGGTTCCGGTCCAGGCCCGTATGACTCTTCACTGCGTGGCCTACCTGTTCTCTCTGAGCTGAAAGTTATCGGTTATCGGTATCAGTTTTAATAAACAGTTATCGTGAATCCCTAATAAGGATTAAATAATATATGTTTAGTTGATATTTCTTTCTGGGTTTTTATCTGAGTCTGTAAAACACTTAGAGACAACTAGAACAGACGCTAAACAAATAAAATTATATTGAATTAAAATCACAAGTGATCACAAAGTTGCAACATTTATCGTAAAAAATGTTAAATTCTTGCAATAAAATCTCAAATTTCCCCAAATCACAATCTTTTGTTTTACTAAATTGTGACTTTTGCAGAACTGGAGGTTTTTGTAGTTTTAGTTTTGTAGTTTTGTTGTTTTGTAGTTTTAGTTTTGTATTTTTTGTTTTTTAATTTTAGTTTTGTAGTTTTAGTTTAGTTGTTTTGTAATTTTAGTTTTGTAGTTTTAGTTTTTTAATTTTAGTTTTGTAGTTTTGTAGTTTGTAGTTTTGTAGTTTGTAGTTTTGTAGTTTTGTAGTTTTAGTTTTGTAGTTTTAGTTTTGTATTTTGTAGTTTTAGTTTTTGTTTGTAGTTTTTAGTTTGTAGTTTTTTGTAGTTTGTAGTTTTGTTTTGTTGTTTTTAGTTTTAGTTTTGTAGTTTTGTAGTTTTAGTTTTGTAGTGTTCTAGTTGTAGTTTTAGTTTTGTAGTTTTAGTTTTGTAGTTTTAGTTTTGTAGTTTTAGTTTTAGTTTTTATTTTTTAGTTTCGTTTTGTAGTTTTTTTTTAGTTTTTTAGTTAGTTTTGTAGTTGTAGTTTTGTAGTTTTAGTTTTTTTAGTTTTTTTTTAAGTTTTAGTTTTGTAGTTTTGTAGTTTTAGTTTTGTAGTTTTTAGTTTTGTAGTTTTAGTTTTGTAGTTTTGTTGTTTTGTAGTTTTAGTTTTGTTGTTTTGTAGTTTTTGTAGTTTTGTAGTTTTGTTGTTTTGTAGTTTTAGTTTAGTAGTTTTGTCGTTTAGTTTTTAGTTTTTTTTGTAGTTTTAGTTGTAGTTTTGTATTTTTAGTTTTTTAATTTTAGTTTTGTAGTTGTAGTTTTTTTTTTTTTAGTTTTTTTTTTAGTTTTTGTAGTTTTTTTTTTTGTAGTTTGTAGTTTTAGTTTTGTTTTAGTTTAGTTTTTTATTTTAGTTTTGTAGTTGTAGTTTTGTAGTTTTTAGTTTTAGTTTTAGTTTTGTAGTTTTTAGTTGTTTTTAGTTTGTTTTAGTTTGTAGTTTTTTTTTTTAGTTTGTTTTTTTGTTTTTGTAGTTTTGTAGTTGTAGTTTTAGTTTTGTAGTTTTGTAGTTTTAGTTTTTTAATTTTAGTTTTGTAGTTTTAGTTTTTTAATTTTAATTTTGTAGTTTTGTAGTTTTAGTTTTAGTTTTGTAGTTTTGTAGTTTTAGTTTTGTAGTTGTAGTTTTAGTTTTGTAGTTTTGTAGTTTTAGTTTTGTAGTTTTGTAGTTTTAGTTTTGTAGTTCTGCTGTGAAACATCTGCTCCTCCAGCTGCTGACACTCGTCCAGACGCAGGAGCCTCAGCTCCTCCTGGACTCTACCTGTGCAGGTAAACGTCTGTGTGAGGGCGTCACCGTTGAGGCTCAGGCTGTGCTGGATGTTGTTGATGGAGGGGGGCAGGGCCAGCGGTCGGGGGGGCAGGGACTGCATGGACGCTCCGACGCCGCGCTCCGTGAAGGAACCGTGCTGCTGAGGAGGACCGCCGAAGTCATCTGCAGAGACAGAGACACACCTGAGAGGAGGCGGGGCCTGGTGCAGAGAAAAGGTCTCCAGATGTTACGGTCGTGATGGAAACGAGTCTCAAACACACGGTGGCCAGATGTGTCACAGCTGCAGAAGACGTTTCAAACGTCCTTGAAAGACTCGTGATGATTGTGCTGGATGACAGAAACAGGTACGACATCAGGTACATGACATCAGGTGTGACATCAGGTGTGACATCAGGTGTGACATCATGTGACATCAGGTGTGACATCAGGTACGACATCAGGTGTGACATCAGGTAGTGACATCAGGTACGACATCAGGTGTGACATCAGGTATGACATCAGGACATCAGGTGACATCAGGTGACATCAGGGTGACACATCAGGTATGACAATAGGTGTGACATCAGGTACGACATCAGGTACGACATCAGGTGCGACATCAGGTACGACATCAGGTGTGACATCAAGTATGACATCAGGTGTGACATCAGGTATGACATCAGGTGTGACATCAGGTGTGACATCAGGTGTGACATCAGGTATGACATCAGGTACGACATCAGGTGTGACATCAGGTATGACATCAGGTACGACATCAGGTACGACATCAGGTGTGACATCAGGTACGACATCAGGTACGACATCAGGTGTGACATCAGGTACGACATCAGGTGTGACATCAGGTGTGACATCAGGTGTGACATCAGGTACGACATCAGGTGTGACATCAGGTATGACATCAGCACGTGTGAAACTACGTGTTCACCAGACAGAAAGCATCTCACAGTAAATCACTAAACGTCATCCAGAAATCATGAATCTTTCAAGGAAGCGAGAAGCTTAAACTTCCTCTGCACCTGTGACACACCTGTCCACCGTTAAATTACTGTTCAGTAATTATTCAACCCTGCTGGAAGGTTCCAGACTTTAACTGGTCCTTTTCTATTAAACCTTCACACTTTCTTCATTCTAAAGTAAATATCCAGAGGTTTTACATCTGGGCTCAGCTGGACTGAAGCTGGTCTACCTGCAGTTCCTCCGCTGACCACCAGGAGGCCCCCACTGAAGCAGAATTAAACCCGTTTACATCCTGGTACTGAAACCAGTTCTGGGTTCTTTTAGTTTTTAAATCAATGACGACTGAACGCTGGTGGGGTTTATTTTACCACATCACATACATTTATATTAAACAACAAAGCTGACCAATCAGATTGTGGGACGTCATTTGATGGACAGCTAGCCTCGACTCTTTCGTTGGCTATGAGTTAGCCGTCGCCGTCATGATTTCAGCTACTTGGCATTATTTTGACTTCTGACTGTGAATAAAGACAGATCCTGGTCAACAGACCACCGCGACGGGCCGTCATTGGTCTGGACGGACCCGGGGATGAAGCTTAGCTTAGCTTAGCCAGGCTAACAGCAGCAGTCAATTCACGTCTCCAGAGACCGGCGGTCCCGCTGTGAAGACCCGTGGCCTGCAGGTCCCAGGATGAGGCTCGTAGCACGCTAACTGATCCGATGCACGGCCTCTCGCCGCTCGGCTAAAGGAGCCAGAGAGTCTTTTCAGGACTCGTCCAACATGAGTTATGCTGCGACTGAGCGACCCCACATCCATGTGGAGCTCCACCCTCTGACTGCCTGCCTCCAGACAGCTAGCGAGCCTCCAGACTGCTAGCAAGCCTCCAGACTGCTAGCGAGCCTCCAGACTGCTAACGAGCCTCCATACTGCTAGCGAGCCTCCAGACTGCTAGCGTGCCTCCAGACTGCTAGCAAGCCTCCAGACTGCTAGCGAGCCTCCATACTGCTAGCGAGCCTCCAGACTGCTAGCGAGCCTCCAGACTGCTAGCGAGCCTCCAGACTGCTAACGAGCCTCCATACTGCTAGCGAACCTCCAGACTGCTAACGAGCCTCCATACTGCTAGCGAGCCTCCAGACTGCTAGCGTGCCTCCAGACTGCTAGCGAGTCTCCAGACTGCTAGCGAGTCTCCAGACTGCTAGCGAGTCTCTAGGCTGCTAGCGAGCTTTCAGGCCGCTAGCAAGCCTCCAGACTGCTAGCGAGTCTCCAGGCTGCTAGCGAGCCTCCAGACTGCTAGCGAGCCTCCAGACTGCTAACGAGCCTCCATACTGCTAGCGAGCCTCCAGACTGCTAGCGTGCCTCCAGACTGCTAGCGAGTCTCCAGACTGCTAGCGAGTCTCCAGACTGCTAGCGAGTCTCTAGGCTGCTAGCGAGCTTTCAGGCCGCTAGCGAGCCTCCAGACTGCTAGCGAGTCTCCAGGCTGCTAGCGAGCCTCCAGGCCGCTAGCGAGCCTCCAGACTGCTAGCGAGTCTCCAGATTGCTAGTGAGCCTCCAGGCTGCTAGCGAGCCTCCAGACTGCTAGCGAGTCTCCAGATTGCTAGTGAGTCTCCAGGCTGCTAGCGAGCCTCCAGGCCGCTAGCGAGCCTCCAGACTGCTAGCGAGTCTCCAGATTGCTAGTGAGTCTCCAGGCTGCTAGCCAGTCTCCAGACTGCTAGCGAGTCTCCAGGCTGCTAGCGAGTCTCCAGACTGCTAGCAAGCCTAGGGTTAGGCGAAGCTAACGCAGCTAAAAACAGTGAGGCTGGACCCAGATGCTGGTCTGAGCTCAGTTCTGGCAGCATCTCTGCTGCCTTTAACTTCTACCACCTGGAGACAAACGTCAGAGCTGAGACCCAACTGGACCTGCTGTGGTAGAAGTGTTTGGTTCTGGAGCCTCCAGAGGAGGTGTTACGGAGCCATGGAAGCTCCTGGAAGGTCCTGGAAGGTCCTGGAAGCTCCTGAAGCTCCTGGAAGCTTCCGGAAGCTCCTGAAGCTCCTGAAGCTCCTGAAGCTCCTGGAAGCTCCTGGAAGCTCCTGGAAGCTCCCTGAAGCTCCTGGAAGCTCCTGGAAGCTCCTGGAAGCTCCTGAAGCTCCTGAAGCTCCTGGAAGCTTCCTGGAAGCTCCTGAAGCTCCTGGAAGCTTCCTGGAAGCTCCTGGAAGCTCCTGGAAGCTCCTGGAAGCTTCCGGAAGCTCCTGGAAGCTCCTGAAGCTCCTGGAAGCTCCTGGAAGCTTCCTGGAAGCTCCTGAAGCTCCTGGAAGCTCTCTGAAGCTCCTGAAGCTCCTGGAAGCTCCTGAAGCTCCTGGAAGCTCCTGGAAGCTCCTGGAAGCTCCTGGAAGCTCCTGGAAGCTCCTGAAGCTCCTGGAAGCTCCTGGAAGCTGAAGCTCCTGGAAGCTCCTGAAGCTCCTGAAGCTCCTGAAGCTCCTGGAAGCTCCTGGAAAGCTCCTGGAAGCTCCTGGAAGCTCCTGAAGCTCCTGGAAGCTCCTGGAAGCTCCTGAAGCTCCTGAAGCTCCTGGAAGCTCCTGAAGCTCCTGAAGCTCCTGGAAGCTCCTGAAGCTCCTGGAAGCTCCTGAAGCTCCTGGAAGCTCCTGGAAGCTCCTGAAAAGCTGAAGCCCTGAAGCTTCTGGAAGCTCCTGAAGCTCCTGAAGCTCCTGAAGCTCCTGAAAGCTCCTGAAGCTCCTGAAGCTCCTGAAGCTCCTGGAAGCTCCTGAAGCTCCTGGAAGCTCCTGAAAGCTCCTGAAGCTCCTGGAAGCTCCTGAAGCTCCTGAAGCTCCTGAAGCTCCTGAAGCTCCTGGAAGCTCCTGAAGCTCCTGGAAGCTCCTGAAGCTCCTGAAGCTCCTGAAGCTCCTGAAGCTCCTGAAGCTCCTGGAAGCTCCTGAAGCTCCTGAAGCTCCTGAAGCTCCTGGAAGCTCCTGAAGCTCCTGAAGCTTCTGGAAGCTCCTGGAAGCTCCTGAAGCAGCTCCTGAAGCTCCTGGAAGCTCCTGAAGCTCCTGAAGCTCCTGAAGCTCCTGAAAGCTCCTGAAGCTCCTGGAAGCTCCTGGAAGCTGGAAGCTCCTGGAAGCTCCTGAAGCTCCTGGAAGCTCCTGAAGCTCCTGAAGCTCCTGAAGCTCCTGAAGCTCCTGGAAGCTCCTAAAGCTCCTGGAAGCTTCCGGAAGCTCCTGGTGGTGTTTTACTGTAATAACACATAAACTCTATATTTGAATTAACGGCAGAGACGGATTTATGGCAGACCAGAATCACTGCTGCTGACCAGAACTGAGGTCCACTGAAGTGGTTCTGAACAGACCAGCAGACTGGGACTACGTCCTCTGGACAGATGAGACCAGGACCAGGACCAGGACCAGAACCAGGACCAGGACCAGGACCAGGACCAGGACCAGGACCAGGACCAGGACCAGGAACCAGGACCAGGACCAGGACCAGGACCAGGACCAGGACCAGGACCAGGACCAGGACCAGGACCAGAACCAGGACCAGGACCAGGACCAGGATCAGGACCAGGACCAGGACCAGAACCAGGCTGGAACCAGGAACCCCTCAGACCTGTGAGCTGTCTGCTCCATTTTTGTTGAATAAATGTGTTCTGGTTCTGGACCGAACCCATGAAGGTTCTGGTCCTCAGTCCCAGAACACCAACAGCTGACTGGTTCTGAGTCCTAATTAAACCCTCATTAACAGAAACACGGTTTCAATAAAACGTCACAGAACCAGGAAGAAACATCTGGACTCGGAGGTCGGATCAGATCCAGAACCCAGTTACAGCGGAGTCCTACCTGAGACAGGAACGGGACAGCAGAGGACAGAGACAGAGGACAGAGAACAGAGACAGAGACAGAGGACAGAGACAGAGGACAGAGAACAGAGGACAGAGACAGAGGCAGAGGACAGAGACAGAGGACAGAGACAGAGGACAGAGACAGACACAGAGGACAGAGGACAGAGACAGAGGACAGAGACAGAGGACAGAGGACAGAGACAGAGGACAGAGACAGAGACAGAGGACAGAGACAGAGACATAGGACAGAGACAGAGGACAGAGACAGAGACAGAGGACAGAGACAGAGGACAGAGGACAGAGGACAGAGACAGAGGACAGAGACATAGGACAGAGACAGAGGACAGAGACAGAGACAGAGACAGAGGACAGAGACAGAGGACAGAGACATAGGACAGAGACAGAGGACAGAGGACAGAGGAAGAGACAGAGACAGAGACAGAGGACAGAGAGACAGAGACAGAGGACAGAGACAGAGACAGACGATAGGACAGAGAGGACAGAGACAGAGGACAGAGGACAGAGGACAGAGAGACAGAGACAGAGACAGAGACAGAGACAGAGACAGAGGACAGAGGACAGAGGACAGAGACAGAGGACAGAGACAGAGACAGACAGAGACAGAGACAGAGACAGAGACAGAGGACAGAGAAGACAGAGGACAGAGACAGAGACAGAGAGAGACAGAGACAGAGGACAGAGACAGACACAGAGACAGAGGACAGAGACAGAGGACAGAGACAGAGAGAGACAGAGGACAGAGGACAGAGGACAGAGAGACAGAGACAGAGACAGAGGACAGAGGACAGAGACAGAGGACAGAGGACAGAGACAGAGACAGAGACAGAGGACAGAGGACAGAGACAGAGGACAGAGACAGAGGACAGAGACAGAGACAGAGACAGAGACAGAGACAGAGGACAGAGAGACAGAGGACAGAGACAGAGACAGAGACAGACACAGAGACAGAGAGAGACAGAGAGAGGACAGAGACAGAGGACAGAGGACAGAGACAGAGACAGACACAGAGGACAGAGACAGACAGAGACAGAGGACAGAGACAGAGACAGAGACAGAGGACAGAGACAGAGACAGACAGAGACAGAGACAGAGAGACAGAGACAGAGGACAGAGACAGAGGACAGAGGACAGAGACAGAGGACAGAGACAGAGGACAGAGGACAGAGACAGAGGACAGAGACAGAGACAGAGGACAGAGACAGAGACAGAGACAGAGAGACAGGACAGAGGACAGAGACAGAGGACAGAGACAGAGACAGAGGACAGAGGACAGAGACAGAGACACAGGACAGAGACAGAGACAGAGACAGAGACAGAGGACAGAGACAGAGGACAGAGACAGAGACAGAGGACAGAGACAGGACAGAGGACAGACAGGACAGAGGGACAGAGGACAGAGACAGAGACACAGGACAGAGACAGAGGACAGAGACAGAGGACAGAGGACAGAGGACAGAGACAGAGGACAGAGACAGAGACAGAGACAGAGGACAGAGACAGAGGACAGAGGACAGAGGACAGAGACAGAGACAGAGGACAGAGACAGAGACAGAGACAGAGACAGAGACAGAGACAGACAGGACAGAGGACAGAGGACAGAGACAGAGGACAGAGACAGACAGGACAGAGACAGACAGAGACAGAGAGACAGAGACAGAGACAGAGGACAGAGACAGAGACAGAGACAGAGGACAGAGACAGAGGACAGAGGACAGAGAGACAGAGAGACAGAGGACAGAGGACAGAGGACAGAGACAGAGGACAGAGGACAGAGGACAGAGGACAGAGACAGAGGACAGAGACAGAGACAGAGACAGAGGACAGAGACAGAGGACAGAAGAGACGAGAGACAGAGACAGAGAGGACAGAGACAGAGACAGAGAGAAGAGACAGAGGACAGAGACAGAGGACAGAGACAGAGGACAGAGACAGAGGACAGAGGACAGAGACAGAGACAGAGACAGAGGACAGAGGACAGAGACGGACAGAGACAGAGGACAGAGGACAGAGACAGAGACAGAGACAGAGACAGAGGGAGAGACAGAGGACAGAGGACAGAGAGACAGAGACAGAGGACAGAGGACAGAGGACAGAGATAGGACAGAGACAGAGGACAGAGACAGACAGGACAGAGGACAGAGGGACAGAGACAGAGGACAGAGGACAGAGGACAGAGGACAGAGGACAGAGACAGAGACAGAGACAGAGGACAGAGACAGAGGACAGAGGACAGAGACAGAGGACAGAGACAGAGGACAGAGACAGACACAGAGAGCAGAGGACAGAGACAGAGGACAGAGACAGAGACAGAGACAGAGGACAGAGACAGAGGACAGAGACAGACACAGAGAACAGAGGACAGAGACAGAGGACAGAGACAGAGGACAGAGACAGAGGACAGAGACAGAGGACAGAGACAGAGGACAGAGGACAGAGACAGAAACAGAGACAGAGGACAGAGACAGAGGACAGAGGACAGAGGACAGAGACAGAGAACAGAGGACAGAGACAGAGGACAGAGGACAGAGACAGAGGACAGAGACAGAGACAGAGGACAGAGACAGACACAGAGAACAGAGGACAGAGACAGAGGACAGAGACAGAGAACAGAGGACAGAGACAGAGGACAGAGAACAGACAGAGACAGAGACAGAGACAGAGACAGAGACAGAGACAGAGGACAGAGAACAGAGGACAGAGACAGGACAGAGACAGAGACAGAGGACAGAGACAGAGGACAGAGGACAGAGGACAGAGACAGAGACAGAGGACAGAGACAGGCAGAAGAGGAAGTACCGAGCAGGCTGAGGCTCCGCCTGGGCGGGGGAGGGGGGGTGGGGGGGGTGCAGCGAGCCACCGCCGCCCCCCCACCTGGGAGAGATGTCCACGTCAACCAGGGAGACCGTCTCACCTGGACACATGAGCAGACAGAGAGGAGGAGCAGAGGAAGGAGGGAGGAGTTAGTGCTGTGGGGGAGGGGCTGAGAAGCTGCCACGCCCCCACCTGTACGTGCACACACACACACACACACACTCACCGGTGAAGGGGGGGGTGAAGGCGCTGTGAGGCCGGGACACCTGCAGCCTGGCAACAACAAGACAAAGTTATCAGCCTGTTTCCATGGTTACCAGCACAGTCTTACCTGGAACACACCTGAGCCCCCCCACCCCTGACCCCCCCCCGGCTCGTCTCACCTGCTGCCGTCCTGGTCGCTGCAGGTGGACCCCCACACGTCCAGCAGACTCCCCCCAGACGAGGTGGAGGACGCCAGAGACGGCCTCTTGTCCAGGTTCCCCCCCAGGAGGCCCCGCCCCCCGAGGAGGCCCCCCCCCGCCCCCCCCGGAGATCCTGGTCCTGAACAGTTACTGAGCCGGACCTTCAGGGACCCGCCTCCCTTCCTCGACTTCCCCCGGGGGGCCTTTTCTCCCGCCCCCCCCTCCAGGACCACCAGGGGGGAGGCCGGCCGCCCCCCCGAGGCCACGCCCAGTTTGGGCGTGGTGGCGCGGCTCTGGGGCTGGGAGCGGGACGGGCAAGGACCCGCCGGGTCGCGGGCCGGTCCGGAATACTGGTGAGAGTCTGCATGGGGGCGGGGCTCAACAGAGAGGGGGCGGGGCTCAACAGAGAGGGGGCGGGGCAGAGAGTCGGCGCAGACCCCCGCCTCCTCCGCCAGCCGGTGCACCTGCCTCATCAGCCCGCTCAGAGTCCCGCCCACGAACACGGGGGCGCCGCCCCCCAGGTGTCTCCCCACCTGGCCGCTCCGCTCCGGCCTCGCCCCCGCCCCCCCCCCACCCTGCTCGGCCCCCAGCCCCTCCAGAACCAGCAGGGCGTCGCTGGTCTCGCTGGGGTCCTCGCCCGGCCCACCCCCCCTCCCCCCGACGTCAGAACCCGGTGGCAGGAGCAGCCCCCCCCTCCTCCCTCCCCCTCCCCCCCCTCCCCCAGCTGCCCCAGTTTTCTGCGTCAGAACCACGACCGGGTCCTGGTCCCCAGGGGGGCGGGTCTTCCCCAGACGCAGGGCCGGGTCCAGCAGGTTCCGGTCCAGCAGGTTCTGGGGCCACTGGCCAGTCTGTGTCTGTGGCACAGGACCGGGTTGGCCCCCGGGTCCAGCACCGGGCCCGGCTGGGTGGTCTGGGGGCCCGTGGACAGCCACTGCTGCAGGTTCTGATCCGGGGACAGAAGGCGGGTTCCGGACCGGGGTCCCACAGCGGTGCCTTCGGGTCCTGGACTTGATCCCGGGTCCAGATGTCTCTCCTCCTCCCGCGGGAGGAGTCCCGGGGGCGGCTGCTCCGGTCCACACTCCAGGATCCGGTCTCCGGACCGCAGCAAGTTCTGAAACACCATCAGCTGCGCCCTTGACCCGCGCGTCCCGGAACCGAAGTCCACGAACCGCTGCGCCGCCGCAGAGACGTCCTCCGGCGGTACCGGCTCGGAGCCCGGCGGCTGCGGCGGCACCAGGCCGCCGTCCAGCTCTTCTTTCCCGGCCAGCGGAGAGCTGTAGTGCGGGAACGGAGAGCCGAGGCCCGGCGGCCCTCCGGGCTCCACGTCGAACCCGCCGCCGCGGCGTCCCAGCGCCGCCTTGACGGGCCCGAACCCGCCGCCGCCGGACACCAGCAGGTCGGGTTCGGGCAGCCGGTGGTACTCTGCGGACACGAGCCGCATCAGGACGAAGTCCGGAGACGATTCTTGCTGCGCGTCGTTCATGGCGGCGGCTAACGGTCGCGGCTAACTGCTGCTCCCTTACATAACCGCCGCTGCGCCCCCCCGCCGAGCCGCCCGGGCCGCCGCCATGTCGAGTCCGGACCGGTTCGCGACGGTAACGGCTCTGCCGGACGTCGTCAGAGCAGGAGCGGACCTGAAACCCGCCCGGTACCGCCGCTCCGTGACGTTAGCCGCTAGCTGTTAGCCGTTAGCCTCCTGCCGACGCGTCCAGACAACATGGAGGTGATGGGGGGGGGATCGATCAGAGGTGATCGATCACCGGGTGTCACTGTAGCCTCATTTCAATGTCATAACATTTAATGACATTTTAATTAAAGAAAACATTTAGCAATATTTTAATTAATTATATTTAAAACATTTATTTGGCTTTATAATGATAAAAATATAATTAAAGATATTGATATTTTGTGAAATTTTATTTTAAAATATTTAATGGAATGTAAATAAAAATAATTGCATTAATATTGAAAGTTTTATATTTCATTAATTTGATGTATGTTTTATATTTCTATAAATATTTGATACATATTTGTTGACTGATGCATGTTGATACTTATTTTATATTAATCATATTTATTGGCTGTCTAATTAATTATTAATGATCATGAAAAATAATTTTGATTTATTTTTAATTGAATTATTGTGACATATAATCACAATATGAAATTAAAAACGACAACAGTAAACAATCTTATTGATATATTTATTCTTATTGGTGATATTATAGATATATTAATAGATTATAATTTAATTCAATTTTATTTGTATAACGTCTGTTACCATGTCAACTGTCTCCAGGTCTTTACAGAGACCAGATTATATATATATATATATATATATATATAATATATAAAACTGTACTTTCACAGTCAGGTAGAAATATTAACAATTCTGTCTTAAATAAAATTCTGGACTGCAACCAAACGTTTGTGGGTCATTCCTCCATGTTCCATCAGATCTGCTCCATGTGTTGTGTCACTGTCCTCTCTAGCTGCTCAGTGCGGCTCCATCTAGTGGCACAGATGTGTAATGGAAAGTCCAGCCTCAATTATGACTCAACAGTCTAGTCCCGCCCAATTATAGCCCCTAGACCGCGCCCCCACTAGACTGGGAGCGCCCCACAGACTAGACTGGAGCGCCCCCACTAGACTGGAGCACCCCCACTAGACTAGGGAGCCCCCCACTAGGACTATGGAGCCCCCCACTAGACTGGAGCGCCCCCACTAGACTGGAACCCCTGGAGCGCCCCATAGACTGGAGCACCCCCCCACTAGACTGGAGCGCCCCACTAGACCCACTACTGGCTCCCCCACTAGATCACCCCCCACTAGACAGCGCCCCCACTACCGTAGACAGCGCCCCACTACTGGAGCACCCCCCACTAGAATGGACCCTCCCCACTAGACTGGAGGCCCCACTAGACTGAACCCCCCACTAGATGGAGCGCCCCCACTAGACCCCCACTACTGGAGCGCCCCCCCACTAGACTGGAGCCCCACACCCCTCCCCACTAGACTGGAACTGCGCGCCCCCACTAGACTGGAGGCACACCCCCACTAGACTGGATCGCCCCCACTAGACTGGGACCTCCCCACTACTGGAACCCCCACTAGACTGAGGAGACTCCCCACTAGACTGGAGCGCCCCCACTAGACTGGAGTGCCCCCACTAGACTGGACCCTCCCCACTAGACTGGAGCGCCCCCACTAGACTGGAGCGCCCCCACTAGACTGGACCCTCCCCACTAGACTGGAGCACCCCCACTGGACTGGAGCACCCCCACTGGACTGGAGCACCCCCACTGGACTGGAGCACCCCCACTGGACTGGAGCGCCCCCACTAGAGTGGACCGCCCCACTAGACTGGAGCACCCCCACTTGACTGAAGCGCCCCCACTAGACTGGAGCACCCCCACTGGACTGGAGCACCCCCACTAGACTGGAGCACCCCCACTGTCTGGAAGCACCCCCACTAGACTGGAGGCACCCCCCACGCCCCCCCCCCACTGGAGCGCCCCCCACTAGACTGGACCCTCCCCACTAGATGGAGCGCCCCACTAGAACTGAAGCGCCCCACTAGACTGGACCCTCCCCCCCCCCTAGACTGGAGCGCCCCCACTGGAGCCCCCACTAGACTGAGCACCCCCACGAGACTGGCCCCCCCACTAGACTGGAGCGCCCCCACTAGATGGACCCCACTAGACTGGAGCACCCCCCACTAGACTGGGACCCCCAACTGACTGAGCGCCCCCACTAGACTGGAGCGCCCCCACTAGACTGAGCGCCCCACTAGACTGGAGCCTCCCCCAAGACTGGAGACGACTAGACTACCCCCCACTAGACTGGAGCCCCCCACTAGACTGGAGCGCCCCCACTAGACTGGACCCTCCCCACTAGACTGGAGCGCCCCCACTAGACTGGAGCGCCCCCCACTAGACTGAGCGCCCCACTAGCCCCCACTGGACCCCCACTAACTGACTGGCACCCCCACTGGACTGGAGGCCCCCACTAGACTGAGAGAGCGCCCCCCCCACTAGACTGGACGCCCCCACAGACTGGAGCACCCCACTAGACGCCCCCCCCCACTAGACTGGAGCGCACCCCCACTAGACCGGACCACTAGACTGGAGCGCCCCCCACTGACTGGAGCCCCCCACTAGACTGGAGCGCCCCCACTAGACTGGAGCGCCCCCACATGGAGCCCCCCACTGGAGCGCCCCCACTAGACTGGACCCTCCCCACTAGACTGGAGCGCCCCCCCATTAGACTGGAGCCTCCCCCCCCACTGGGCCCCCCCACTAGACTGGGCGCCCCCACTAGACTGGCCCCCACTAGCTGGACCCCCCACTAGACTGGAAGCGCCCCACACTGGAGCTGGACCCCCACTAGACTGGAGACCACTTCCCCACTAGACTGGAGCCGCCCCCACTAGACTGGAGCACCCCCCACTAGACTGGAGCCCCCCACTAGACTGGAGCCCCCCCCCACTAGACTGGAGCGCCCCCACTAGACTGGACCCTAGTCCCCCACTAGACTGGAGCCCCCCATAGACTGGAGCCCCCCCACTAGACTGGACTCCCCCACTAGACTGGAGCGACCCCCACTAGACTGAGCACCCCCCACTAGACTGGAGCGACGCGCCCCACTAGAGCTGGCGCCCCCCAACTAGACTGGTCCCCACTGGAGCCCCCCCACTGGACTGGAGCGCCCCCACTAGACTGGCACCCCCCACTAGACTGGAGCGCCCCCACTAGACTGGAGCCCCCCACTAGACTGGAGCACCCCCACTAGAAGACTGGAGCGCCCCCACTAGACTGGAGACCCCCACAAGATGGAGCACCCCACTAGACTGGAGCGGCCCCCACTAGACTGGAGCCTCCCCACTAGACTGGCGAGCGCCCCCTGGACCCCACTAGACTGGAGCTGGACCCCCACTAGACTGGAGCGCCCCCACTAGAGACTGGAGACCCCCCCCACTAGACTGGAGGCCCCACACTGGAGACCCCCCACTGCCCCCACTAGACTGGAGCGCCCCCCACTAGACTGGAGCGCCCCACGCCCCCACTAGACTGGGCCCCACTAGACTGGAGCGCCCCCACTAGACTGGAGCACCCCCCACTAGACTGGAGCGCCCCCACTAGCCCACTAGACTGGCACCCCCACTAGACTGGAGCTGGAGCCCCCACTAGACTGGAGGAGACTGGACCCCCCACTAGACTGGAGCGCCCCCCACTAGACTGCCCCACTAGAGAGCGCCCCCCACTAGACTGAGCACCCCCACTAGACTGGAGCGCCCCCACTAGACTGGAGCGCCCCCACTAGACTGGAGAACCCCCCCTAGACCCCCCACTAGACTGGAGCACCCCCACTAGACTGGAGCCCCCCCACTAGACTGGAGCGCCCCCACTAGACTGGAGCACCCCCACACTAGACTGGAGCGCCCCCACTAGACTGGAGCACCCCCACTAGACTGGAGCGCCCCCACTAGACTGGAGCGCCCCCACTAGAGCACCCCCCACTAGACTGGAGCGCCCCCCACTGGAGAGACTGGAGCGCCCCCACTAGACTGGAGCACCCCCCACTAGACTGGAGCGCCCCCACTAGACTGGAGCACCCCCACTAGACTGGAGAGACTGGACTGGACCCCCACTAGACTGGAGCGCCCCCCCTAGACTGGCACCCCCCACTAGACTGGAGCCCCCACTAGCGCCCCACTAGACTGGAGCGCCCCCACTAGACTGGAGCACCCCCCCACTAGACTGGACCCTCCCCACTAGACTGGAGCGCCCCCACTAGACTGGAGCACCCCCCCACTAGACTGGAGCGCCCCCACTAGACTGGAGCACCCCCACTAGACTGGAGCACCCCCCACTAGACTGGACGCCCCCACTAGACTGGACCCCCCTCCCCACTAGACTGGAAGCGCCCCCCCCACTAGACTGGAGCGCCCCCCACTGGAGACACCCCCCTCCCCACTAGACTGGAGCACCCCACTAGACTGGAGCAACTCCGCCCCACTAGACTGGAGACTAGACTGGACCCCCCCTAGACTGGAGCACCCCCACTAGACTGGAGCGCCCCCCCACTAGACTGGAGCGCCCCCACTACTGGACTGGAGCTCCCCCCCCACTGGACTGGAGCACCCCCCCAGAGACTCCCCCACTACTGGACTGGAGCACCCCCACTGGACTGGAGCACCCCCACTGGAGACTGGAGCACCCCCCACACTAGACTGGAGCACCCCACTAGACTGGAGCCCCCACTGCCCCCACTAGACTGGAGCGCCCCCACTAGACTGGACCCTCCCCACTAGACTGCGACTGGAGCACCCCACTAGACTGGAGAGCACCCCCACTAGACTGAGAGAGCAGCGCCCCCCACTAGACTGGACCCTCCCCACTAGACTGGAAGCGCCCCACTAGACTGGAGCGCCCCCACTAGACGGAGCAACCCCCACAAGACTAGAGCCACCCCCCACTAGACTGGACCCCCCACTAGACTGGAGGCCCCCCACGGACTGGAGCGCCCCCACTAGACTGGAGCGCACCCCCACTAGACTGGAGCACCCACAAGACTGGAGCCCCCCCACAAGACTGGAGCACCCCCCACTAGACTGGAGCCCTCCCCACAAGACTGGAGCGACTGGAGCGCCCCCACTAGACTGGAGCGCCCCCCACTAGACTGACTGGAGCCCCCACTAGACTGGAGCCCCCCCACTAGACTGGAGCGCCCCCACTGGACGGAGCACCCCCACTAGACTGAGCGGCCCCTGACTAGGACTGGAGCGCCCCCACTAGACTGGACCACTCCCCACTGGACTGGAGCGCCCCCACTAGACTGGACCCTCCCCACTAGACTGGAGCGCCCCCACTGGACTGGAGCACCCCCCACTAGACTGGAGCGCCCCCACTAGACTGGAGCCCCCACAAGACTGGAGCGCCCCCACTGGACTGGACCCTCCCCACTGGACTGGAGCGGAGCTGGACCCCCCCACTAGAACCACTAGACTGGAGCCCCCCACTAGACTGACTGGAGCGCCCACAGACTGGAGCGCCCCCACTAGACTGGACCCTCCCCACTAGACTGGAGCGCCCCCACTGGACTGGAGCACCCCCACTAGACTGGAGCGCCCCCACTAGACTGGAGCGCCCCCACAAGACTGGAGCGCCCCCACTGGACTGGACCCTCCCCACTGGACTGGAGCGCCCCCATTAGACTGGACCCTCCCCACTAGACTGGGGCGCCCCCACTAGACTGGAGCGCCCCCACTAGACTGGAGCACCCCCACTAGACTGGAGCGCCCCACTAGACTGGAGCGCCCCCACTAGACTGGACCCTCCCCACTAGACTGGAGCGCCCCCACTAGACTGGAGCACCCCCACTAGACTGGAGCGCCCCCCCCACTAGACTGGACCCTCCCCACTAGACTGGAGCGCCCCCACTAGACTGGAGCACCCCCACTAGACTGGAGCGCCCCACTAGACTGGAGCGCCCCCACTAGACTGGACCCTCCCCACTAGACTGGAGCGCCCCCACTAGACTGGAGCACCCCCACTGCAGCCCCCACTAGACTGGAGCCCCCCACTACGCCCCACTAGACTGGAGCGCCCCCACTAGATGGGCCCCCCACTAGACTGGAGCGCCGCCACTAGACTGGACCCCCCCCACACTAGGACCCCTACTAGACGGACCCTCCCCACTAGACTGGAGCGCCCCCACTAGACTGGAGCCCCCCCACTAGACTGGGGCGCCCCACTAGACTGGACCCCCCCACTAGACTGGAGCGCCCCCACTAGACTGGACCCCCCCACTAGACTGGAGCACCCCTACTAGACAGGACCCTCCCCACTAGACTGGAGCGCCCCCACTAGACTGGAGCGCCCCCACTAGACTGGAGCGCCCCCACTGGACTGGGGCGCCCCCACTGGTTCTGGTCACGTCTCCATCAGGAACCAGAATCAGTGACGTCAGCCGGGTCGTTCCTGCTCAGGTGTCCAATCAGCATCTCCTTCTGGAGGGCGGAGCCTGTGGATGTGACATCATACAGAATTACACACCTTTAAGAAAGTTTTTACTTTCCCAGATTCAGACATCAGTTCAAAAACATTTCAACCAGATTAATACGTTGAACCGGACCGCACCAGAATAAACTCTGACCCGAGACCGTTCTCATCCGTTACTATAGCAACAGGAGGAACCTCCCGCCTCACCTGTCCGTCACCTACCACGTTGTTTCCACACAGTTCATCCACAAACGTACGTTAGTTCAAATTCAGGTTTCAGAACCACCTGATTCTGGAAGTTCTTGACCCAGGAGGACCTTCTGGACCTTCTGGACCTCTGGTTCTGGTTGGTCCAGTTCGTTCTTCCAGTTTGAGCTTATAAAATGTTTTCTTGGATGCAGATCTGAGTTAATGTCAAACTTATTTCTTCTTTCAAAGTTGTAAATTTACATTTTAGTTTCTGGCCCAGGTGACTTCAGGGTAAACATCCAGGTCGTCATGGTGATCTGAGGCTCACCTGGCTGATCCTGCAGGGGCCCGGCGCCCCCTGGTGGACCAGAGAAGACAATACAAAAACCCAGAAACTGACGTCACAAACTCAGGTTTACTAAAACCAATAAACTAGTAAATTTGTTAATAAGTCAGATTTACATCAAAAACAAACTTGAGATAAAAATCCTGAAACTGCAACTTCATAAAATCAGAAATAAAATCGTCTTGATGATCGAAGGAAATTAATTAGCTGATTTTTTGATAAGAATCAGATCAGATTTGATAAACTTTCACCAACAAAACTAAAACTTTATAACATCAAATTTTCAGACAAAAACCCAGAAAAGTTTCAAGGAAAACTAAAAAAAAAAACAAGAGCCAAATGTTTCAGAAATTAACTTCATAAACGAAGTAAATCTGAAAAGAAATAAACTAAAACAAGAACAATTTTTTTTCCTCATCAGGTTGGTTTTCTTCTAGAACGTCCGTCTTCCTCCTGCAGGGGACCGAGGCACCGTCTGTCCTTGTCTCAGACGTCTCCGACCTGCAGACGCTTTTATTTTGTCGGTTTTCATCAGAACAAGCGGCAGAAGTTTCAGAACAATATAGACTTTATTAGTTCACTAAAGAAAAAGAAACTGGCTTTAAATGATTCACAATTCAGCAATAAATCGACTTTCCAGGTTCATCACGTCAACACAGGAAGTGCATCTTCCCACAGCCGCCACACCTCTACAAAATAAAAGCCCTCCGGCCAGAAACACTGCTCCCGGGTCAGTTTAAGGCTGAAAGCGGCAGCATCCAGTCAGGCCGCACTGAGCGCGCTCACTGCAGCGTCACATGACTGACGAGCAGACGGGTCGGGGAGCGAGATCAAACAGAAAAATAAATCAAGGTTGTTCGTGGCGTCACATCAAAAGCCCAACGGTGGGCGGCGGCCAAAGTTCAGCGTCCAATCAGAGGAGTCCGCGGCGATCCGGTCCACCAGTCCGACAGGAAGCCAAATCACCAGAACTGCTCGGGAATGTTTCAGATCATTTTATTGGTTTAACTTTATTTTCATTATAGCAATGGAAAAATAGAACCTTTTACAAACGTCTTCAATTCTCTGAAATCTTTTCAACAAGCAGAAACGTCGAGTGACCCGTTCCCAAACCAGGTGCAGCGGGAAACTAAAGTGAAGCAGCTCGCGGCGCTCGGCGGCGCGGCGGCGCCTCGAACCCTTCCTGTTTGGCACTCGCTCCTCAGCGCTGAGCTCTTACTCTGAAGGGGTGCTGCCGCTGGAGGCGGAGCCTCTGGAGGCGGAGCCGCTGGAGGCGCTTCGTTCGCCGCATCTCCTTCGCCGGTTTTTCTTTTTTTTTATCGTTTTTTTTTTTTTTTTTTTTTAGTGCTCAGAAGAAGAAAATAAGAGCAACAAAAATCTAAAGTTTTCCACAGAAGAAGTCCACAAAGTCGCTCGCTCAGATTCCACAAAAGTCCGTTTTCCCCTCCTCCCCCCCTCCCCCACTGCTGGGGGGCGGCGGCGGGTCGGTGACGTCATCGTGATGTCGCAGGAGGGCCGAGCTGCACGGCGAGAGATCGTAGGAGGAGGAGGAGGGGGAGGAGGTTTTGGGGGGGGGGTCAGAGTCCAGTCCACAGGCAGTCCGGGGGGGGGCAGAGGGGGGAGGGGGGGCCTGCTGAACTGAAGGTGGTGTGATGTCATCATCTCGCGCTCACACAGACACTCATCTCACTTCACTTCCGGCGCCGCGGACGCAGAAGAAGAGTTTCATCCCAGACGGCCGTCGGTCCTCAAAGTTCACTCACGTCAGTCATCTGTCCGTTACCGACGGCAACCATCTGCAACAGGTAAGAGATCGGTCACTTCCTGTTCACGCCAGAGACTCCGCCCAGCCAAGCCACACCCATCCAGATTTGTTTTTAAAAAAAGTTACAACAGTAAAAATATGGAGCCTCGTTTGGGTCATAATTCAATTAATAAATGAATCTAATTATTATGTAATATTTACATTATTATTATAATGGACTTTGTTTTTCATAAGAATGATTGTGTGTCAATCACAGCAGAGAGGGCGGAGCCATTTATGTGATTGGCTGCTCTTTCATTCAGGCATAAGCAACGGTAACATTCTCATTTCAAAAACCTCGTCAAATCAGGTCAAAATAGTATCGGTTAATAAATTATTTTAATTAGTCGATGTCGGAGCGTAGAATGGAGACGGATCAGCCAATGAGCATGCAGGTCAACCACTGGCCCCGCCCACTGGCAAAATGTCATTATTATGTAAAAGCTCATTCTTATGAATAAATAAATTATGCATTAAACTAAGATTAAACAATAATAAAAATTTATTTCATAATAATTACATTTTTTTCATAATAATGGGAAACATTTATAAAAATAAACATGTATTTCATAATAATAGACTCATTTATTTATTGAATTATGACCCAAACGGGGCTCCACATTAAAAAATGTCCCAACTGTTAAAACTGTTGGTGGTTCAGACTGGATCCACATGGGTCCAGATCAGTTCTGGTTCTGGCACCAGTTCTGGTTCTGGCACCGGTTCTGGTTCACCATTCTGGCTGGTTTCTGTTCGCACCAGTTCTGGTCTGGTTCTGACAGTTTCTGGACCGGTTCTGGCACCAGTTCTGGTTCTGGCACCAGTCTGGTTCTGGCACCAGTTCTGGTTCTGGATCCAGTTCTGGTTCTGGCACCAGTTCTGGCACCAGTTCTGGTTCTGGTTCTGGCACCAGTTCTAGTTCTGGCACCAGTTCTGGTTCTGGCACCGGTTCTGGCACCAGTTCTGGTTCTGGCACCAGTTCTGGTTCTGGCACCAGTTCTGGTTCTGGATCCAGTTCTGGTTCTGGCACCAGTTCTGGTTCTGGCACCAGTTCTGGTTCTGGCACCAGTTCTGGTTCTGGCACCAGTTCTGGTTCTGGCACCAGTTCTGGTTCTGGCACCAGTTCTGGTTCTGGCACCACTGGTTCTGGTTCTGGCACCAGTTCTGGTTCTGGCACCAGTTCTGGCACCAGTTCTGGTTCTGGCACCAGTTCTGGCACCAGCTCTGGTTCTGGAACCGGTTCTGGGTCTGGCACCAGTTCGGGTTCTGGCACCAGTTCTGGTTCTGGCACCAGTTCTGGTTCTGGTTCTGTTCGGGTCTCACCAGGCCTGGCTCTTGAGCTTGCGCAGCTCCTTGGTGGCCCAGGTGGCCAGCGTCTTGGTCTTGGTCGTCTTGGAGCGCCGTCCCTCCGTCAGCAGGTCGTTGATGAGCGGACGCACCTCCACCAGCTTCATCACGTCTTTACCGAACGCCGTGCACAGGTCCCTGCAGGTGCACACGGAGACAGAACAGGTGTTTACCTGGAGCTGCAGCTGCAGGTGCAGGTGGTGGAACCTGCAGGTGCGCAGGTGCAGGGTGCTGGTCTCAGAAGTCGTGGTTGTTTGTCCATCACAGCGTCAGCGTGGTGCATGATGTCTCCTCACTGACCAGCACGGCTGCAGTTCCACCGGCAGCCACCAGAGGCTCCGCCCACCAGAGGCTCCGCCCACCAGGGCTCCGCCCACCGGGGGCTCCTAACCCATCCAGCAGATGGCCAGAGAGCTCCGGACTCAACGATTTTAATTAATTTATTTAAATTAAAGCTTGGTTTTAGAGGTGCAATCAGAAAAATATGTGCGAACGCTTGAAAAAAAAAAATTCACAAAAAATTTTTGCTTTTCACCAAGAAAACTAATAAAAAAAAATAAAAAAAAAAAAAAAAAATTAAATTTGTTACTTTACGACAAAAGTCTATTTTAGAACAAAAATTCAGCACAAAAGGTCGATTTCTTAAAGTTTTTTTTAACGTCTGTACGGGACCTGGACCAGACGGCAGAAGTTCAGCGTTAACGGAGTTAAACCGCCCAACATAAACATCTGTACGGAGGCGCCGCTGCTCAGCACCTACACATTAATTAGGCGTTAATTAGGCGTTAATTAGGCGTTAATTAGGCCCGTTTCAACCCGGGAACCAGAACATCTGAGTCTCAGGACGGACGTCTCACCCGATGAGTCCGGTGGCGTTGGCCACCACCCCGTCAGAGTGGTCTTCGTCCTCAGCTATGTGGTGGATGAAGGACAGGATGAACTCCACCCGCGGCTGGACCAGCATCACGTCAGCTGTGGGGGGAGGGGGGGGGGGGACACAGTTAAACCCTGAATTCACAGGTCACATGACTCACAGGTCACATGACTTTCTTCTGCTTGTTGGGTCCCGCAAAACCAGGAAGCGGTTGGACGGCGAGGCGCCGCCTGCAGCTTCCTGGGTGAAGAGACCCGAGTTGATCTGCGACGTCGTAAAATCCTCCTGCTGGGCTGAAGGCAGGAGGAGGAACCGACGTCGCCCCGGGTCACCTGACCACAGGTGCAGGTGTGCAGGTGAGTCTCTTACGGTGAACGTTCTCCTGGTCGCCCTTCAGGCCCTGGATGATGCCGGTGTACGCCTCCAGACAGCCCTCCCTCAGCTCGTTCAGGTAGTCCACCATGTCGTAGTCCGTCTGAAACACACGTGGGCTTTAATTTTATTTATTTACACGTTTTCAGAATCTGAAACCAGGAAACTCTGAGCTGTCGGTCACATGACTGTTTCTAACTGGAGCCCCGCCCCCTCTGCTGGAGGAGGCGGGGCTCAGATCCTGGTGGATCATAGTTGGAACGTTCCGTCCTGAATTTAAACAAACCTGAACTGGGTTTTGTTATAAAACTGAATTTCTTTATTCCTCTTAATTCTCAAACTTCATTAGTGACTTGTCAGAAAATCAGGAGACTCATAAATCACGAGCTTTTAACCCTTTAGGCACCAACATTTTTATTTAAGAAAAAATACAATTTTGATATCAAGGTTTTTAAAAGGCTGTAACTTTAAAGCAGTTTGAGATCAAGACAAACTGTAAATGATAAATATCTTCAGTATGAACCAGAGTTTATCATCTAATCTGATTATTGTGACGTCACCTGTCCAAACCTGTCCAGTAATAGTAAGTTCAGATTCTTCCTGCAGCCCCATGAACAATAAAAGCTTTCATTTCAGAGACAATCACATCATAAACTCATGAAATCTGGAAGTTTGGTTTCAGTATTTGTCTTTTATAGAACTGGTGGCCATATCTGATTGATTGATTGGTGATAAAGCTCCAGAATTCATCATTTGGTAAAGAAATGAAATCAATTGGCTCAAAATTAGTCAGATCGTCTCCACAAAAACCAACAGGCTCATCAACATTTCAGATCTACTTTTGAAACAACTTCCCGACTCCTCTTTCACAACAACCACCACACCAAATAGCACACCACCAGGATCACCAGCATCAGCACAACCAACAACCAGCATCACCACCATTATCACCATCACCACCACCATTATCACCATTCACAGCAGGCACCACCACCATCAGCACCAGCACCACCACCAGGAGCACCACACCACACCACATCACCAGCACCACTCACCACAGCACCACAGCACCATCACCACCACCCCAAGCATAGCACCACACAATCACCATCAGGAGCAACCACCATCACCATTATCACCACCACCACTATCACCATCATCATCATTATCACCACCACCATCATCACCACCACCACCATGAACATCTCACTACTATCACCATCATCATCACCATCACCATTATCATCATCATCACCATGACCACCACCACCACCATTATCACCATCACCACCACCATATAGCACCACCATCACCACCATTAAGCACCAGCACCAGGACATCACCATCCACCATTAGCACCACATCAGCACCATCCACCATCCACCATTATCATCACCATCACCACCCCATCAGCACCATCAACACCATTAGCACCATCAGCAACCACGACCACCAACCATAGCACCACCATCACCATCACAGCATTATCACCACAGACCATCATCACAGCACCACCCACCAGGATCACCAATCACATTATCACCATCACCACCACACCATTATCACCACCACCAGCACCACCCACCAGCACCATAACCCACCACCAATAACATCATCACATCATCACCAGCACCAGCAACCATCATATCACATTAGTCAGCACCATCCACCACCATCATCCCCAGCACATCAGCACCAACACCACACCACCACCACCATCAGCACCACCACAGGAGCACAAGCACCATCATCACCAATCATCAGCACCAGCACCACCATCAGCACCACCACCACCATCATCACACCCATCAATCACCACCATCCATCACCATCAGTACCACACCAATCACCACCATCAATCCATCATCACCATCATCATCAATCACCACCAACCATCACCAAACCACCACCATCATCATCATCACCATCACCACCATTACACATCACACCACAATCATATCAGCAATCACCATCACCACCACCACCATTGCATCACCATCATCATCATCACCAGCATCATCACACACCATCATCACCATCACCACCATCACCATCACCACCACCATTATCACCATCACCACCACCAGTCATCACCATCACCAATCACCACCACCAGGAGCACCATCATCATCCACATCACCACCCACCATATCACACCACCATCACCCACCATCATCATCACCATCATCACCAATCACCATCACCATCACACCATTATCACCATCATCATCATCATCATCATTATCATCATCACCACCACCATTATCACCATTATCATCATCATCACCATCATCATCACCTATTATCATCATCATCATCATCACCATCACCAGCACCACCACCATCGCTGATTTCCGGTGCGGCATTAGCGGTGTGTTTTTTTCCCATGTTGCCAGGACAACCTCGGTTATTTTCATCCCCGCTACATTTCTCCATATTTGTGGTGTTACACTTAGCGATTCACTAATCTCACGATACGATATATATCAATATTCGTCTTACAATACATGTATATCATTTTCTGAAAGATTTTAAAGGGACAAAGTGATTTTAGTGACATCTTGTGAGTGTTCCAATGACTTTGTTTGAATTAATTAACCTGAAAGCATCAATTACACATTATATGGCTGACAGGCAGCTAATGCTGGACAACATGAATAAAAGATTTGTTGGGAAAAATAGTTTCATTTATTTAAACAGTTGCGAGCTTTTAAAGGTGGGACACGGGGGTTTAGAAAGAAGATTAGAATATTGATATATATATATATATATATCGCTGAATCAGCTCTAGTTACACATGTCGCCATCTGCTGGTGAACAATAGAAACAAGATTCAGCATCACATTAACAGATTCAGCCTGTTTTAATCAGCACTGTTGCTTGTTGTCACAATTTTGTGACTTTGGCGCTTAAAGGGTTTTAAAAAAAAAAAAAAAACCCTCTTCAGGTCTCCCAGATCCTGCAGCCTGGATCCTCTATTTCCTGTGTGCTCCAGTGAGCACCCTGTCTGTCTTCTGCTAACTCTGCTTTTCTGTGGTTACCGTCCTGCTCTGGAAAACTGATTTACTGCTTCATCAATCACTCTTGATCAGGTTGATCAGGAGCCACGGTAACTTCCTGATCAGACTTTACCAGGTAACAGCAGGAATGAAGCAGACATGCAGCATCAGGTGAGACGTTCTCACCTTGTCCACCTGCGCCTGCGACGCCTGCTGCAGGGTGTCCAGGACGATGTCCAGGTACTTCTTAAACTCTCCTCCGATGGCCAGAGCGATGTCCCCGAAGGCAGAGAGGATCTGAGGCTTCACCGACCGATGGACGTTCTCGTTCTGAGGAGACAAACAGACGTCCTGAAGGAGCAGCCACGTCTCCAGGGACGTCCAGCAGTGGACCTGCAGGTCCTCCAGCTCAGAGACTCACTTTATAGAACTGATCAGTGATCAGATATTAATGTTTACTGCTGAACCAGATCTGATCAATCATTCATTTAGATTATTCACACGTGTAATATTTTATCACCGGGAGGTTTATCTCACAAAGATGCTTCCAGGACGGACAGATTTAGTTATAATCAGGGATGCACTATAACGGTTTT
The DNA here is from genome assembly GCA_018398805.1 of Hirundichthys speculiger. Lineage (NCBI taxonomy): Eukaryota > Metazoa > Chordata > Actinopteri > Beloniformes > Exocoetidae > Hirundichthys > Hirundichthys speculiger. The sequence continues at coordinate 351,060 of JAGFBZ010000171.1, forward strand.
TTAGAACCAATACCGATAACTTTCAGCTCCTAAAGGCCGATACCGATAACACACACATATACCTAAGATCATTACATCAATACTATGAACAAAATCAAAAGTAGTTTTGACTCTTTAAATGAAACAGATATTATTTTTTACAATATAAAACTATTGTCAAGCCTCTCAAACATTTTCTTAAAGCTATCAAACAAACCTATTTGATATCTCACATTAACTTAAATAAGGTTCATTACTGACTGATATAAAAATAAAGGCTCCTTGAACTGATGGAAATACATGCATCAGAATTACTAACTGAAAAAGATTAACATTTAAAGGATTTTGGCTTGTGGTTCCATTTAAATTTATACCTTTAATTTAAGTAAATGAGGTTTAGTAGTTTTAGGGGCTTTTTTAATCTCATGGAAGCTTTAGATGAGAGGAATGAAGGAGAGGAGAGGAGCACGTTAGCATTAGCTCCCGTTAGCTTCTATTAGCTCATGTTAGCGTGATTTCAAAACTCCATGGAAGTGATTGTTATGTTGTAGGTGGCTGATCAGGTTTTACGTATTAAAGCTTGTGCTTCCCTCCTCGTAGAATTCACTCGGAGGATTCGTCACAAATAACCACCAAACTATCTTCTTCTGAAACTTTAACCAAGTTCCACGCCGCCATGTTTGTTGTGATCAGCGCTGTGCTGCAGGCTGCATTCAAGGTGGAACGTAAATTCCAACGTTCCCTCGTTTGCAGTCGTTCTTTCAGCCTTTATATTTTTCTTTTTATGTGTAACATGAGGGGAAATACTGCGAATATCAATTCAAGTCAGCAACTACTAAAATTATGATCGAGTTAACGAGTTGTTTTCTGGCATGAGGGGGGTTATTCTTGATTTTTCCTGATTTTTGAGTAATCGTTTTCTGATTTATGCCGACGTCACTTGAACATAACATTCACTGCTGTGTTGACAGAAATATAAATGTTATCGGGGCTATTCGTCGTGATATCGGAGTTATCGGGAATACATCATCATTTCCTGTTATCGGCCCGATAGTTATCGTGGACCCCTAATTTTGAAGGTTTTTGGATTAAAATCTACATTTTTACAAAACTGTCATCGTGTGAAATTGAAAAAGTGAGACTTTTTAGCCCAATAAAAGTCTTAAATTTCTTTGTTCATTTACACCTTTTTGTTGTCAAACAGCAACTCTGACTTGTTAAATTAATATTGAAGCTTTTTCACACTAAACTATGACTTTGTCCTAAAACAAAAGTCATTATAAAATCAGGAAATTTAAAAAATATTGTAAATTTTGTCATGAAAACATAATTTTAGTAAAATCACAACTTTCTGCTTTTAATTCTTACTTTTGTCTAAAATTGCTGATTTTACAAATTTACATTTTTTAACCAAAATTCTCTTTTAGTTGTTAAAATCACATTTTGTTTTTTGTGAAATGATCTAAATGTATTTGCCGACTCTGTCCTTTTACCTAAAATATAAACTTTTGCAAAACCGCAACAGAAATATAAATGTTATCGGGGCTATTCGTCGTGATATCGGAGTTATCGGGATGATGTCATCATTTCCTGTTATGGCCCGATAGTTATCGTGTACCTCTAGTTATAAACCAGAGTTAAATGGAGATAATCTGCTCTGAACAATAAAGACAGCTGGTCAACAGCTGGAAGGTGTTTCTACAGGAACCAGTGGTCCTTCCCTGGACGCAGGTGTGGACCAGGTGAACCGTCACCAGATCAGAACCATGAGAGGCTGTTCACATCTACAGATTCATGAACGCTGAATTATTCTAAAGTGAAAACTGTTTTGGTCCTCAGATGTCTCAGAGCTGGACCCAGGCCTGTAGAACAGGAAGTGTGAGGTGTGCAGGTCTCAGGTAAACGTGGTTGTTGTACATCACGGTCAGCGTGGTGCATGGTTTCTCCTCACGGACCAACCCCCACCGGTGCTACGTGACGGTTCTCCTCACCCCCAGGTTCTCCAGCAGCAGCTGCATGATCTCGTCACAGTAAGGCAGGATGTTGGAGGTCAGAGCTCTGCACAGGTCACACACCAGACCCACGGCAGCCAGGCACACCTGTAACCACAGCGCAGACGTCAGTCGCCCTGCTCAGGACACCGGGACGGTGTTGGTGGGTCAGTAAGTACCGGTACGACCCCAAAAACTGTTCTGATAATAATAATAAAAAAAAACAATAATAAAACAAGCCACTAAACAAAAACCACCACTACTGATACTATCACATGTTATTGACAGTTACATCATGAACATAAGACTGGCCACGCCCCCAGCGATTGAAGGCGTGGCCTGAATATACTGACCACAACCCACAGTGACTGGAGGTGTGGCCTGAAGAGGCTGACCACACCCCACAGTGACTGGAGGCGTGGCTTGAAGAAGCTGGCCACACCCCACAGTGACTGGAGGTGTGGCCTGAAGAGGCTGACCACACCCCACGGTGACTGGAGGCGTGGTCTGAAGAGGCTGACCACACCCCACAGTGACTGGAGGCGTGGCCTGAAGAGGCTGGCCACACCCCACAGTGACTGGAGGTGTGGCCTGAAGAGGCTGGCCACACCCTTACAGTGACTGGAGGCGTGGCCTGAAGAGTCTGGTCACACCCCACAGTGACTGGAGGCGTGGCCTGAAGAGGCTGGCCACACCCCAACAGTGACTGGAGGCGTGGCTTGAAGAGGCTGGCCACACCCCACAGTGACTGGAGGTGTGGCCTGAAGAGGCTGGCCACACCCCACAGTGACTGGGGGCGTGGCCTGGAGAGGCTGGCCACACCCCAACAGTGACTGGAGGCGTGGTCTGGAGAGGCTGACCACACCCCAACAGTGACTGGAGGCGTGGTCTGAAGAGGCTGACCACACCCCACAGTGACTGGAGGCGTGGCCTGAAGAGTCTGGCCACACCCCAACAGTGACTGGAGGCGTGGTCTGAAGAGGCTGACCACACCCCACAGTGACTGGAGGCGTGGCCTGAAGAGTCTGGCCACAAATGGTGTTAGATTTTGATTGTACTGGAGCCTCTTTATTCACCATAGAAGCGTATTTCCAACCTCCCTCTAGTTTAAGCATCATTCATCCTTTTTAAAGGGCAGAAAATAAAATAAAAAGATAAAAATGAATGAATACTAGATAAATACAGACACAGATGACTGGATGGCGAGTGATCCAGAGTCCAGCAGCTGCTGATGTTCTCAACTGAACTAAACTAATTTAAGGCGCTAAAGTGAGTTGTTCATGGCTGCAGATACAGATGTGGTCCAGATGGACACCTGAAGACCTTCAGGTCATGAAGACCTGAGGTCATGAACACCTGAGGTCATGAAGACCTGAAGACCTGAGGTCATGAAGACCTGAAGACCTGAGGTCATGAAGACCTGAAGGTCATGAAGGCCTGAGGTCATGAACACCTGAGGTCATGAAGACCTGAAGGTCATGAAGGACCAGACTCCTTCTGAGGCGGTCGGGCCGTCAATGATGGCGGCGAACGTTTCTAACCTCAGCTGCGCTAGAATGAAGAACCGCCGCTGGACTCTGACTCTTCACGTCCAACGTTAGCTCTGAGTAGCTAAATTTAGCTCTGTGGTAGGGATGGGCATTTGGTCGAGATTTATTCGTCGATCGTCAGGAGAATTAATGATTAATAATCGATTAATCATTAACATTTTTGTATTAAAAACTATCACAATTATTCTCGATATCGGCGTGACGTTTGTTTTCCCCTTTGGCCTGGTTGCTATGGCCTGGTTGCTATGGCCCGCGCATGCCCAGATGTGTTCAGTGAACCGGATGTTTGTGGTCGACAATAACGTGACATTTCCTGTTTCTTTTCTTTAAAAAAAAAACGATAATAAAAGAAGAGATATCGAGGAGACTACGTAACAATGACAATTTATATCAAGGCGCCAGTATTACAGGCTTTTTGTTTCTTAAAAAGATGCGCTTGTTGTGTGCTCGATGTGCACTGCAGCTCCTTCTGGTCCGTGCTAACACCGAGTTGAGGCTAGGCTAGGCTAGGCTAGGCTAGGCTAGGCTGATGATGAACCGCCTCCGCCGTCCTTTACAAGGCTTGGATGCGCGTTGTTCAAGTGATACATCATTGTCGTTGTCGATTAATTGTATTTGTAATTAGCATTGCAGTGATTGCAGTACACTTGGTCATTTTCTAAACTAAAATGGTTCCACGCCACACTTCACCGCGACCGCTTCATGATTAGGCGATGACCTACAGAAGCTAGCATGTAACAACTGAGTCCAGCCAGGGTAGGGTGATGGAGAAATGTTGCCCCCTGGTGGTGGAACAGAGAAATGCATCGCATTGTTTGAGGACGTGCACTGATAACCTACATTCAGATTGTTTAAAAAAAAAAAAAAAACATTTGGTTCATCGAGGAAAATTAATGTCTTCAACCAAATTCTTAATGATCAATCATTGATTAATCGATTAATTATGCCCATCCCTAGTCTGTGGAGCTAAATTTAGCTCCTCAGAGGAAACTAGAAGTGAAGCTGGACCTTCAGTCAGGAGTCCAGCTGTGATCACAACATCTGTCACCATCAGACCATCGTTCAGTCAACCACGTGACCCAAACGGACCGCCGGTTCGTAGGAAGGACGGTTGGCGGCGGTTCCAGGTGCAGGACGCCCGGACGTCCCTCCGTCCTACCTGGTACTCGGCGTAGTTCTTCAGCCCGATTCCCAGGAACGGCTTGAAGGCGTCCATGTACTTCTGGAAGTCGCTGCCCAGAACTGGAAGAAGAACCGACAGCGACTCTCAGAGCTGTGACTCCACCCACCCCCCCCCCCCTGCGGTTACCGTGGTAACGGGCGCGTGCGTACCTTCGACCAGCGTGGACACGGCCATCAGGGCGTCCTCCTGCACGCCCCCGGAGCCGGCGGTGCTCTGGAACATCCTCAGCAGCGACGCCATGACCACGTCTGAGATCTGCAGGGCGTCCTGGTGCTGAACCTTCCGCAGAACGTTCTGGAGAGACAGGAAGCGCTCAGCCGACCCGCCACAATAAGACCGGGGAGAAGGGGCGGGGCCTCACCTGGAGGGTGGCGCACAGCAGCGACTGCAGGTCGTTGAACTGGATCCTGTCTGAGGTGCTCTGGATGTGGGACTGGAGACACAGGAAGTGATGTCATACGAGCAGCGGCAGGTGAAAGCGGCTGAGGTGTAACGCGGCGGCGGCGCCTCACCTCCATCTGCAGCACCTGCTGCAGCCGCTCCATGATCACCAGCGTGGTCTTCTGGACCGCCGGGTAGCAGTCTTTGGCGCTGTTCTTCACGATCTCCATCAGAGCCTCGTAGGCGGCCTGAGCGCAGGTTGTTCTGGTGACCGTCGGGCCTGAGGACGCAACAACATGGCGGCGTCACGCCAACAGAACCGAGGAGGAACCAGGCGGGTCCACCTGCAGCCCCGCACACCTGAGACGTTCACCTGGTAACGACCCGCTCATCTGAATCAGACCCACAGAGGGAAACACCTGAACCTGCAGAAACCCCACAGGAAGTGACGTGGACCCGCCAGCGCTGCTTGGCTCCGCCCACAGATGACCAGTGTTTGTTTCCAGTCTGGTACTGGTCCTGGTACCAGTACTGGTACTGGTCCCAGAGGAGCTCCGACACTCAGAACGTTGGTTTCTGACCCAGTTTCATCCTGGTTCAGGATGCTTCAGTCAATTTCAGTTTTTAACCACCTGTTATGATGAGTTACCGTAGCAACAGCAGGAGCAGCTGACTGACAGATCAGGATCAAAGAGGAGGCGGAGCTTTAAGCCTGCTCTGATCTGGAGCAGCTGGAAGCTCCTGACCAGGCGGAGCGTGTCCAGTGATGAGGACAGGGTCTCACCCAGGACCTGGTGGTCTCATCCAGGACCTGGTGGTCTCATCCAGGACCTGGTGGTCTCACCCAGGACCTGGTGGTCTCACCCAGGACCTGGTGGTCTCATCCAGGACCTGGTGGTCTCAGCCAGGATCTGATGGTCTCACCCAGGATCTGATGGTCTCATCCAGGACCTGGTGGTCTCACCCAGGATCTGATGGTCTCACCCAGGATCTGATGGTCTCACCCAGGATCTGATGGTCTCATCCAGGACCTGGTGGTCTCACCCAGGATCTGATGGTCTCATCCAGGACGTGGTGGTCTCATCCAGGACCTGGTGGTCTCACCCAGGACCTGATGGTCTCACCCAGGATCTGATGGTCTCACCCAGGATCTGATGGTCTCATCCAGGACCTGGTGGTCTCACCCAGGATCTGATGGTCTCACCCAGGACCTGGTGGTCTCACCCAGGACCTGGTGGTCTCACCAGGACCTCACCAGGACCTGGTGGTCTCGTCAGGACCTGATGGTCTCATCCAGGACCTGATGGTCTCGTCAGGACCTGGTGGTCTCACCCAGGACCTGGTGGTCTCATCCAGGACCTGGTGGTCTCACCCAGGACCTGGTGGTCTCACCCAGGACCTGGTGGTCTCATCCAGGACCTGATGGTCTCACCCAGGACCTGATGGTCTCACCCAGGACCTGGTGGTCTCGTCAGGACCTGATGGTCTCATCCAGGACCTGGTGGTCTCACCCAGGACCTGGTGGTCTCACCCAGGACCTGATGGTCTCACCCAGGACCTGGTGGTCTCGTCAGGACCTGATGGTCTCATCCAGGACCTGATGGTCTCGTCAGGACCTGGTGGTCTCACCCAGGACCTGGTGGTCTCATCCAGGACCTGGTGGTCTCACCCAGGACCTGGTGGTCTCATCCAGGACCTGGTGGTCTCCAGGACCTGATGGTCTCACCCAGGACCTGGTGGTCTCACCCAGGACCTGATGGTCTCATCCAGGACCTGATGGTCTCATCCAGGACCTGGTGGTCTCACCCAGGACCTGGTGGTCTCCAGGACCTGCTGGTCTCATCCAGGACCTGATGGTCTCATCCAGGACCTGGTGGTCTCACCCAGGACCTGGTGGTCTCACCAGGACCTGATGGTCTCATCCAGGACCTGATGGTCTCACCCAGGACCTGATGGTCTCACCCAGGACCTGGTGGTCTCACCCAGGACCTGGTGGTCTCACCCAGGACCTGATGGTCTCACCCAGGACCTGATGGTCTCATCCAGGACCTGATGGTCTCACATCCAGGACCTGATGGTCTCATCCAGGACCTGATGGTCTCCTCCAGGACCTGGTGGTCTCATCCAGGACCTGATGGTCTCATCCAGGACCTGATGGTCTCACCCAGGACCTGATGGTCTCATCCAGGACCTGATGGTCTCCTCCAGGACCCGGTGGTCTCACCCAGGACCGGATGGTCTCCTCCGGGACCGGATGGTCTCCTCCAGGACCTGGTGGTCTCATCATGGACCTGATGCTGACAAACATCTTCCTGCAGCTGGATGCTGAACTGTCTGCTGTGAGTTTCCATCATCATCATCATCTACAGAGGCTTCACCAGTGTTGCTGTAGCGACGGGCTGGAGACGATGCTGACTGTGATGTCATCAGCTCTGCTGTTGCTAAGCTACAGACACAACAACCAGCTCTGGACTCCCCTCTCGTCTCACAGGTGAAGACGTTCACCAGCTCACGTGCCTGTCTTCTCCGTCCTGGTCCAACCCAGACCTCCAACCCTCAACCATCATCCTGGAGACTAAAGTGACGTCTGTGTCAGAAAAACAACATTTATATTCATTCATGACCCTTGAACCTGCTGCTGACCACACCTGAACACCTGAACACCTGAAGACCATCTAATGTCTCTGCTCCGTTTCCTTCCTGTCATGGTGTCCAACACATGAGGCGTGACCAGGACGTTGCCCTGGGTTACAGGACGGAGGGACGTCCCTGACCCCAAACGTTAAAGGCAAGACCATGTAAAAACTCCTGTGGGCGGAGCCTCAGCAGGAAGCAGGTTCAGCTGCAGGTTCTTCAGGTCACCACTAGAGGGCGACGCCGCTCTGATGGTTGTTTCAGGTGCAGCTTTATCTTCAGCTTCACTACGTTCCTGAGCAGATGCTGCGTCCAGGACCGGGACATGTTATCAGGTGATGAGCATCAGCACCATGAGGTCCGAATGACCTCAGTCCAGCTGGGACGACCTCCGTCCAGCTGGGACGACCCGACCTCCGTCCAGCTGGGACGACCTCCTCCCAGCTGGGACGACCTCCGTCCAGCTTGGACGACCTCCGTCCAGCTGGGATGACCTCCGTCCAGCTTGGACGACCTCCGTCCAGCTGGGACGACCTGACCTCCGTCCAGTCGGGACGACTGACCTCCGTCCAGTCGGGACGACCTGACCTCCGTCCAGTCGGGACGACCTGACCTCCGTCCAGTCGGGACGACCTCCGTCCAGCTGGGACGACCTCCCAGCTGGGACGACCTCCTCCCAGCTGGGACGACCTCCGTCCAGCTGGGACGACCTCCGTCCAGCTGGGACGACCTCCTCCCAGCTGGGACGACCTCCTCCCAGCTGGGACGACCTCCTCCCAGCTGGGACGACCTCCTCCCAGCTGGGACGACCTCCTCCCAGCTGGGACGACATCCTCCCAGCTGGGACGTCCTCCTCCCAGCTGGGACGACCTCCTCCCAGCTGGGACGACCTCCGTCCAGCTTGGACGACCTCCGTCCAGCTGGGACGACCTCCGTCCAGCTGGGACGACCTCCTCCTGGAACCCACACACTCTAAAGCGCTTTGATCCGGACCCTGCGGGCCGTTACCTGTCTGTGGTCTCCAGGAGCTTCTGGACGATGATTTCGAAGGACGAGGACAGACAGTAGGTGCTGGGCTCCTCCTGGTCCTCGGCGGCGTCCGTGGCTTCGTAGGCCGCCTCGGCCAGAGACGAGAAGGCCTGACGGAGGACAAAGGAGCGTGTTGACCACCGGGCTGCTGTCACGGCCGGACCCTGATGTCCATCAGCCGTCCACTCACCCAGCAGACGTTGGACGCCACCCGGGGCTCCGCCCCCAGGCCCTCGATCAGACACTGCAGCAGGGGCGTCAGGTACATCTCGTTGATGGCGGCTTCAGGCAGCAGCTCGCAGATCCGTCCCACCGTCCACGCCGTGGTGTCCCTCACCACCACGCTGGGGTCCTTCATCAGCTCGATGAGCGTGGGCATGGCCTGCAGAGGGAGGGAGGGGGGGAGGGTGAGGCAGCGGCCCACCTGGGAGCTGGGTCAGGGGTCAGGGGTCAGGTTACCTGTATGACCAGGGGCTTGAGCTGGTTCAGGTCGGGCCCCTCCAGGATGGAGCCGAAGGCCATGACGGAGGCGTCGCGGTAGCGCCAGTCGGGGTGTTTGATGTTCTCCTTGATGAAGGGCAGAACGTGAGGAACCACGTCGTCCTCGCAGCAGGTGGCCAGCAGCATCAGACACACACCTGCGGCCTTGCAGGGGTTCCAGTCGTCGTCGTCGTCGTTCTCGTCCTGCGGGAGACAGTCGGGACGCATCAGGACGCGTCTCACCTGCTTCAGGCTCGTCAACATTTTAATCACGTTAAAGAGAAGAAGATCTGAAGTTGGAGACGCAGGTAGACGCCCGATAAAGTTCTGTCACCCAGAAAAACTGTTGGAATAAACATCTGGATCCTGTTGCAGATGTGGATGGAAACTTCATAATCAGACGTGATTAAAAGCTCCGTCTAAACGCTGATAAAAGATAAAACCCAATCAGTCCTGACTGATATCATCATATCGTGTAGACGATATAAAAGTGTGTATCGTGCCATTTCTCTTCTATCATTTCTAACCTAATTTTATCAATTATTACAGCAAATATGTAATTAAATAACCTGCAACGATAAATTTGATAGAATCATATCTACTTCTACAAAGTAGCCTTTTATGTTTGCACTTTTATTCATGGTTAATGCCTTAAACAGAGTTCTCTTCAACCCTGATGTTTACTTTAGACACTTTATATTGGTTTGCAAACTTTGCACTACAAGGTTACAGATTTCAGAAAGTTGAAAAATTAATTTGTGTTTATTTTTTATAGCTGAACTTCAGTGCAAAAATGTGTTTTTCCTCTCAGAAACTGTTGTGCACTTTAAAAAAAATGTGAAAGCTACTGTACCTCTGTACCTACCTGTTTTTGCTGCACTAAAATGTATGTTTGTGACAGTTCAGCTAAATGTCCTTTCAAAATAAAGTTGAAAAGTAAGCAATGAAATTTTTGTCAAACTTTTCAGAGAATATCTGAAAACATACTTTATTATGGTATATCGTGATATATATCGTGATCGTGATACATGATTTTTTCCATATCGCCCAGCACTAGAAGCTACTGTGGTTCATTAAACGTGTCTTCAGGAAACGCTCCTCTGAAGACTAAACCATCCAGGAAACGTCCACCAACGACGCGGAGATCAGAAACCAAACTAGTTTTTGGGATCAGCTTAGATGTCACTGCAACTACCTTCATCCAAATCTAACGTTTATTCAGCTCTGTGGAGTAAATCCTACTAAAAAATAAGTCCGTTTCCAGATGTTTGTCTCTCAGTTCGTGCAGTTTTATTTTCATGACACACATTAAACTCATTATTTACAGTTGGTGCTGCAATATCACTTCTGACCACCAGGGGGCAGCACTTCACAGATAAGATGACGTACGGGACGTAACCCAAACCCATCCAGCTACAAAGCTGCGTCCCAGCCCTGTTTCTTTCCTGATTCCTGTTTAGGAGTGATAAAATACTGAGCCAGATGTTTCCAGCCAGATGTTTCCAGGGTCAGGGCTGCTGGTGGACCAACGTTCATCCATCAAGTGATGTCACAGGACGGTTTCTGCTCCCGTCTCCATAAAATGAGGAATAGCTCTATAACTTTGGTACCAATTCACCTGAGCCGTAAACACCTGAAGGACCTGTTCACCAAACACACCTGGTCTACAAAAACCATCACCTGCTCTCTTAGAGACGTCATGTGACCTGGAGATGTTAAAACGTTTCTACTAAACCTTTACTCCATAAATGTCCAGAAAAAGCCCCTGATGTGAACATGCATGTCAGGTGTGTGCAGGCAGGTGTGAGCGTACCTGCTTGGTGAGGGTCTGGGTCAGGATGGGGACCAGGTACTGCAGCGCTCCTTTGGCGTAGAACTTACTGGTGTGTTCGGGGGGGCGGCCCTGCTCCGAGGCCTGCCATTGGACGATAGAAACAGGAAGTTCACTTATCCAGCACATGCATACCTGCACGGGGGAGGGGCTCCAGGTGGTGCTCAAGCTCCTCCCCCTTCAGCTGTTTCAGCACCAGAACGCACGACAACAGAAACTAAATTAACTGCAAAAACCAGCACCTTTACCACCAAAACTGTCATTTTATCAAATTAAATAATAATAATAATAATAATAACAATAATAATAACAACAACAACAACAACAACAATAATAATTATTATTATCATCTTATTAAAGACACTGCAACTAATTTGCTTTTAGGCTGGAAACAGAAATATTTGATCTTACAACCAAAGAAAAAATTATTTAAGTCAAAGTTTTAGTTTTAAGTCTATATTTTAAGGAAAAGGACAGAGTCGGCAAAAACATTTAGATCATTTCACAAAAAAACAAAACGTGATTTTAACAACTAAAAGAGAATTTTGGTCAAAAATGTAAATTTGTAAAATCAGCAATTTTAGACAAAAGTAAGAATTGAAAGCAGAAAGTTGTGATTTTACTAAAAATATGTTTTCATGACAAAAGTTACAATATTTTTTAAATTTCCTGATTTTATAATGACTTTTGTTTTAGGACAAAGTCATAGTTTAGTGTGAAAAAGCTTCAATATTAATTAAACAAGTCAGAGTTGCTGTTTGACAACAAAAAGGTGTAAATGAACAGAGAAATTTAAGACTTTTATTGGGCTAAAAAGTCTCACTTTTGTCAATTTCACGCAATGACAGTTTTGTAAAAATGTAGATTTTAATCCAAAAACCTACAAAATTAGGGGTGCATGATAACTATCGACCCGATAACAGGAAATGATGACGTCATCCCGATAAGTCCGATATCACGACAAATAGCCCCGATAACATTTATATATTCTGTCCTCTGAGCCTTGAATGACCAGCAGTGAATGTTATGTTCAAGTGACGTCGGCATAATCAGAAAAACGATTACTCAATCAGGAAAATCAAGAATACCCCCTCATGCCAGAAAACAACTCGTTAACTCGGTCATAATTTTAGTAGTTGCTGACTTTAATTGATATTCGCAGTATTTCCCCACATGTTACACATAAAAAATAAAAAATAGAAAAGGCTGTAAGAACGACTAGCAAACGAGGGAATTTACGTTCCACCTTGAATGCAGCCTGCAGCACAGCGCTGATCACAACAAACATGGCGGCGTGGAACTTCGTTAAAGTTTCAGAAGAAGATAGTTTGGTGGTTATTTGTGACGAATCCTCCGAGTGAATTCTACGAGGAGGGAAGCACAAGCTTTAATACGTAAAACCTGATCAGCCACCTACAACATAACAATCACTTCCATGGAGTTTTGAAATCACGCTAACGTGAGCTAACGGAAGCTAATGCTAACGTGTGCTAGCCAGCAGCAGTCTCTCCTCTCCCTCATTCCTTTCATCTAAAGCTTCCATGAGATTAAAAAATAAAAACTACTGAACCTCATTTACTTTAATTAAAGGTATTAATTTAAATGGAACCACAAGCTAAAATCCTTTAAATGTTAATCTTTTTCAGTTAGTAATTCTGATGCATGTATTTCCATCAGTTCAAGGAGCCTTTATTTTTTATATCAGTCAGTAATGAACCTTATTTAAGTTAATGTGAGATATCAAATAGGTTTGTTTGATAGATTTAAGAAAATATTTGAGAGGCTTGACAATAGTTTTATATTGTAAAAAATAAATATCTGTTCATTTAAAGAGTCCAAACTATTTTTGGTTTTGTTCATAGTATTGATGTAATGATCTTAGGTATTATGTGTGTTATCGGTTATCGGTTTTAAACAGATATCGTGCATCTGTATTCAAAATCCTTCAATTTTACGCCAAAAAGTTTCAGAAAACTCAAAATGTTTTGACCAAAAACAGAAAAAAAAAAAGGAATAAATGATGAAAAATGTCACCATTTGACAGGAAACAGTTTGTTTGTAGCATAAAAGCCCCAGAAAGATGAAACTGAATAAATAAATAATTAATCTGTTAAAACAGTTGTGTAACTGGCCTCAGCACAAACACCAGAACAACCAAACGTGGACGGGTTTCTCCACCCGGACCGACCTCGGAGGCCTCGATGGCCAGGTCCATCTCCTCGTCACAGACGTTGGACCAGAACTCGATGCCCTGCAGAGCCACCTCATCGATGTCGCTCTTCATGGCCTCTATCGTGATCTGACGGACCAAAGCAGAACGTCAGACTACAGGCAGCCACGGAACCGGGCTCACACAGGTTCTGGTTCCTACCGCGAACAGGGCCGGTCCCATGTAGGTCTCCATGTACTGGTAGTACAGGGACATGATCTTCACCAGGTTCTGGAGGGCCGCCACGCGCACCTGAAAGCAGCGCGCAGAGTTACAGACGTCACCTGATTAGGTTAGCGTTAGCGTGCTCGTTAGCGTTAGCATGGACGTGCCGGGACTCACCCTGGTGTCGGGACACTGCGTCGCCTCACACACCACCTGCATGATGAAGTGTCTCTCCGTCTGAAAACAAAGACAACGCGTCAGCTGGTCCGGGAGCAGCCCGACCCGGTTCTGAGCCGCGGGGACCGTCAGGTCGGTACCTCCTTGTCGAAGTTGGCCTTGGTGAACTCCAGCGAGTTGAGCAGGGCGTTGGTGGCGGCCAGCTTCACGTTGTTGCTGGGCTCCTCCTTCCTCATGCCCTGGATGATGGCGGTCAGGATCTGGTTGGCGTTCTCCTGCAGCTGCTCCGGGTCCTGCAGAACCACCGGGTCAGTCACGGTTCTGTGGATACGTCACCTGCGGCGGCTCTCTGGGCGTCAACTCACGATGTCCTGGCAGATGTAGCCGATGGCCTCCAGCGTGGACTCCTTCATGTGCTCGGTGCTGGACGGGTCCGTGACGTTGGCCACCAGCTGGGGGATCAGCTCGGGCCACTGGTTGACGGGGATCTCGGCGCAGGCGATGCCGGCCACGCACTGCGACGCAGAGCTGGGCCGGTACGTCTCCGTGCCCAGAGTCTGTAGAACCTGCCGGACGCAGACGGGCCACGTCAGAGGTGGGCGGAGTCACGGTGGAGCCGGCGCGGGTCGGTTCCGGACACTTACGTAGTTCTTGATCTCGCGGCGGAAGTTGGCGTCGATGGCGAGCCACCTCTGCTGGTACTGCGTCTTCACATCTGGGTCTTTGGAGGTCAGGGAGTTCTTCACCTGAAGACCTGCAGCGACTCGGGCCACCTGGGTGTTTCCGGGGTTCGCCAGAACTTTGGACAGCTCCACCAGGAAGGTGGGCTGGGGGGGGGGGGGGGGGGGGGGGGGGGGGGGGGGGGGGGGGGGGGGGGGGAGGGGGGGGGGGGGGGGGGGGGGGGGGGGGGGGGGGGGGGGGGGGACACACGGAGGGAGACGGGTCAGAGTCCAGAAACGTCTCTTTAAAGCTCGTCTACGTAGCAGAACCACTTCTCCCCACATGTTGCACAGATGTGCCGTCCTGTCCAGGTAAGGCCCGGCAGAACCACCGTCTGGACCGGGGGGGGGTTTAATATATTAAACTACACCTTATTATATTATTCAACCGATTCCGTATTTATTTCCATGTTTTCTGTCAAAATGCCGACGTAGATTAAACTCTTTCACGACTGACTCTGCCTCATAACACAAAAGACAAACTGTTTTTTTCACCTTCAGGTACAAACTTTAATTATTTTCTCGTCATTCATGAAACTTTCTTCTTTGTGCATCAATTTTTCTTTTCGTTGACATGTTGGGGTTCGTTTATAGAGGTTTTTCTCATCATTTCTGAAAATCATCTTGAGTTGTTGCTCATGGTGATATACTGTTATCGTTGTGGGTAATGACGAAATGCATTATGGGTGATGTAGTTTACTGTCAATATGCGCTTTAAAGCGGCATAAGCTTATTTTAAGTCTTAAAATATTGGTTTAAAATTTAAGCCAATAGTGCACAAGCTCTCGAGGGCCACATAAAACGACGTGGCGGGCACCATTTGGCCCGCGGGCCTCGTGTTTGACACATGTGGTCTAAACCCTCCAACCCTGAACATCCTCTTCACAACAGTCACATGTCAGGAAATAAACCCGACTAGATCCGACCTCTCTCACCTGTCCTGGTTTCTGTTCTCTACGTTAATAACCAAGTCACAGCCGACAGATATCGATGGATAACAGGTTTCTGTAATAATCCCGCTGCGTGGGACTAAAACACATTTATTCTTCCTTTTCTTCCCTGTTTTCCGTCTATCTGGTCTCAAACCGCCGAGACCTCCGGCTCCGTCCCGGGTTGGGTGGTACAACCTCTGGGACGGGCATCGAACCAGCGGGACGTTCCTGAGGTGCAGCAGCCTGAAGATTCACTCCACGATGCATCCAAACAGGAAAATCATCTGGAATATTCTTCTCTGAGCTGAACCAAGTTGTTCATCCGCCATTTACTTTTCAAAACAAAAAAAAAAAAAACAAAACCAGCAGGACTTCCAATAAAGCCCAAAATTTACTCTCTGCTCACCAGCATGTCAACAATTTCCACTTTAGAAACACCAACGTGACACCGTTGTTTGCAGCAGTGCATTGTGGGTCGTCCAGCAGTAACGTTCAGACCTACAACATCTCTGTAAATGACGACCGTTCCAGATGTTTCAGGTCAAGTCCATCAGGATGTTTGACTTCAGACCAGAATTCATCAGTCTTTTCTGTTTCATGCTCTATTTTACACACTTTCATAGAGTCGTCTGAGTTTTAGTTGGTTATGCAAGACAGCGGGACCCCTGACCCCTGACCCCTGACCCTGAACCCTGACCCCGACCCAAACCTGCTAGTCTGGGCGTCTTTATTATTATTATTATTATTATGGGATCCATGTGAATAAGTGGATTTAGATGATGAACGGATTCATTTTTTGACATAGAAAACAGAAAAGGATCTCCCGCTGGGTGGGGTGGAGGTGTTACTTTCTTTAGGGGGGAGGGGGGGGGGGGGCAGGAAGGGTTTGAGAACCTCTGATTTAAAGTGTAAATGAGCTGGATTTGACTCAGTTTAACCAGATTATATCCAGATTAAAGGATCTTGGCTCCCCAACACTGGCATGCTGTGTGTGCTCGTGTGTGTTAGGGGGCTGGGGGGGGGGGGGAACCGGGCCGGCTGCAGCTGTCCGGACCTCCCCTGCCCTCCATCCCCTCCACCGGCCCCATCCACTCACCAGGTTCTCCACCGCCGCCTGCTCCAGAAACTTCTGCGCCGCCTCCAGCTCATTTCGGTCTGGAAGTAGAGGAGAGGAGGAGCGGTCACTCAGCGTGAACTAGTCCGGAACCGGGACGTTGGACCGGCGCGGTCCCGTATTCATCACGCCGGTGAACGACCCGCCCGGCTGCAGGAACACGCGTGGTAGCCCGTTAGCATGCTCCCAGACCGCCGCAGCGGAACAGCCCTCCGAGCAGGAAACAAATAACGAACCGGTCCAAACGACGCCATGATCCGATTAATAAGAGTAATAAAATAAAGTTACCGACAGCCCTCGGAGCAGCGGCGCTCCGGTGCCGTCAGCGGGAGAAAAGCCGGAGGTTAGCGGCCGACACATGCTAACGTGGCTAACGTATGCTCACGGCGCGGGTCCAGCAGGGCTGGGTCGGGCTCCGGTCAGGCGGTCACGTCCGCCGCCGCGAAGCCCGATCTGCGTAATTAAAGCGCGGAGCGGTCTTTAAAGGCAATCAAGATGAGACGGGCGCGTGAACCGCGCCGCTAAACTGCGATGCAACTCCGGATAGAGTGCGGAGTCACGAGCTGAGTCAGGCCGTTAGCCGCGTTAGCAACCGGGGCTAGCGGCGGGAAATAACAGCACTTTACATTGACTTTCTATGGTCTCGTTAGCCTAGCTGGCACCGGGAGCTAGTTAGCATCGGGAGCTAACAGCCGTCGCCTTGAATTTCTATGGTGACGTTAGCCACGTTAGCATGAGGAGCTAAAGTGGCTAACGTTAGCTGCCGACGAGTCCAGCAGAGGAATCTAAATTTCCACCGGTGAACCGGAGCAGCCCCGCGCCGGTTACGGAGAAAACACTCACGCAGCCTCGGCCACCACTCCGGGGCCTCCAGCGGTTCCGCCACCCACCTGGAGAGACGGTTTTTTCCAGAATAGTAATGAGCTCCATCCTGCTCGCTCGGACAGGTTCCGTTGCCGCGCAGCGCCCACAGCGGATTACTTTTCTTCCACGGAGCTCCGGTCGGTGGCGGCCGCCAGGGAGGGGGGTGGGGGTTCAGGGCGCGGTTAAGGAAGAAGCGGAGGGAGGGGGGGTCGCTCGGTCGGTCGCTCCCCGGTTCTCGCTCGGCGTCTGCTGCCTCGGATGGCGCGGGAATCGGTAACGGCCGCAGTGCACGAGGACGTCTGGAAGTTTCACCGCCGCACGTTCACATCCTGTGTTGTCGCGAGGGAAAGGACCGCGCGCTGCTCTCACGCGGAAGGATATCACGCACTGACGCAAGTGGGGCGACGTGGTGGCTTCACGTCGTTCCGACCGTTTAAAGCGCTGCAGTTCATCTGACAACTAATAACTGTTTTGCGGGTTTTTGTGACATTTACTACGATTTAAATTGACCACGTAAAAACTGTAACACACGTGGATGTAAAACAACTGAGAAATTAAACTTTTTATCCCACATTAAACCCAAACTTTAAAAAAAAAAGTGTGAAGGTGACAGAACCGCAGGGGTTCAGTTGGAGACTACGCTTATTTATAGTGAGCTGTGAAGTATTCTGAAATAAAAAGATAATAAAAATGTCGTCCTATGACGACGTCAAAGAGTTAAATGTGGCGAAGTTTGGGGCCCAAGTTTGACACGTAACTGAAAATTACAAAGTGACAGTGAATGCAACAGGACACTCCCATCGGTCTTCTGATGCGCAGCCCCGTTCGCTCCCGTTCGGTCAACGCATGCGCAGAAGTGAACGCCCTTTTTTCTTTTAAAACTTTTTTTTTTTTCCACCATAATGTTGTCTTGAAAAAACTAAGTGTCCACGCGTTGATTTGAGTTCGAACAGACTAAAGTTGGAGATCTTAACTGTCTGCTTCTTCACATTATGACATATGATCCAACATTGTTTCAATAAATCTAACATTTATACTTTGGGCACAACTTTTAGACATTTTGATTAAAATTAATAATGATTTGGAAGATTTAAACATCATGGGGGAAAGGGCGTCATAATCAGGAAATTCACCGCTGACATCGCTGTATTTTAGAAAAATAAAAGTATTAAATATAAAGCAGCTCCATTAAAATAGAAACACTAGTTTGTAAGAGCAATACAGTTCTATTTTATATTTATGAAAAGTTGAGGAATCAGTTTTTCTAGCAGTTTCCTGCTTTAATAAAGTCCAGAGTTTTAATTTGCACATTTACCTTCTTTCTTCCCCCATAACAGAGTCAAACTGTTGTTAATGGTGAACTTCTAAATTTATTAAGCCAGAATTTCTAATTCAGTTTTGGGAAATTTATGGTTTTTAAAAATATCAGTTCAATCTTTTATTTGAAAATTTCAATTTTTTTTAAAGTCTCATTAATGTTGGACTTTCTGCAGCCACAAATCTGAATGTTTTTCATAAATTCATGTTTGCTTCTTTATTTTAACATCTACTTGAATTTGAACGATTAATTTCACTTTTTTCTTCTGTTCCTGAATATTTGAGTTGATTCTAAATGTAGTTTTATTCTGAAAGTTACATTTTTGAATTGTTTTGAATGAATTTAGAATTTAAGTTTGCTCTTGTGGATTTGTTGGTTTATAAAATCAGTAATTCAGACTTTTTTCTCTTCAAACTTTCAACTTTATAAAAGTCTGAAGTTTTGAGTTTGTAAAGTCATTTCTGAAATCACATTCTGGAAGGTTTTTTTCTTCATTTAATTCACTAAAATTGCAGGAAAAGTCCGTTTTTTTACTTTTGTAAATCCGTCATCTTTGCTTCTGCAACTTTTCCTCCTAAATTTCCGTCTTTTTTAAGCCTGAATGTGTTTCATCGCGTCGTTTCTCAGGATCTGAAGCCACAGACACACAGACGCGTAAAAACAAAGCCGTCGCTTCTTTATTCGTCGTTGGACAGTAGTCACTCGTACATAGCTGCCTTGAGTTGGTCTTTTTGTCTCTTTTCACCGTTTGTTCCAACTTCTTCCTCAGTTTCCATCAACAGTCATGAACAAAGTAGAAAAACGAACCAAACACAAAGAAAATAAACGGGAGAAATGCCCCTTTACACAACAAAAACCACATTTGGCCGAAGGTGAGGAAGAGGAGGGTGAAGAGGCGGATCCAGTGCATCTTTAAAACGTCCAGAGCAGGACAGATATGTCTGGCCTCTGATTGGATAAGAGCTTTCAGGAGTGTCGTCCAATCAGGTTTGTTCTGCTGGGAGGAGCCAGCAGGGCGGCGCTGCGACACGCAGCCGCAGAGGAAACTACAAATAAAAACCAGTCGTCCGCTGCAGTTTTTGGCACAACGAGGCGTCGCACCGCGACATTCATTCACACCGGACAGCAGGCCCCGCCCCCGGCCCCGCCCCCGATAAAACCGCACACGGCTCCCACGTTTATAACAAAAAAAAAAAAAAAAAATTACAATTAAAAAAAAATTAAACAAGAAGCAGCAAATCAGAAACAAGTCGCTCAAACGTCCCCACGTTTCACCGGAGAAACCGCCGGAACGAACGCACGACCGCAGGAGCTCGGCCGTTCGATACCTGTGATGTCATCGTCTGGATTTATGATGTCACAACTGGAGAGTTTCTGCAGCAGAACCACACAAAGATCCTGAACCGAGTCTGTGCTCTCGGTCCGACCATGACAGTCCAGCCCGTTCTGGATTCAGGCCACACGGATGTAGAGGGGCCCCCCTGGGTCCCCAGGAACCCCCAAGAGTCCCCAGGATCCCCCCAGGTCCCCCCAGGAACCCCCAGGAGCTCCCAGGTCCCCCAGGATCCCCCAGGAGTCCCCAGGTCCCCCCAGGAGTCCCCAGAATCCCCCAGGAGCCCCCAAGAGTCCCCAGGATCCCCCCTGGGTCCCCAGGAACCCCCAGGAGTCCCCAGGATCCCCTCAGGAGTCCCCAGGATCCCCTCAGGAGTCCCCAGGATCCCCTCAGGAGTCCCCCAGGATCCCCTCAGGAGTCCCCAGGATCCCTCAGGGTCCCCCAGGAGTCCCCAGGATCCCCCAGGAGTCCCCAGGATCCCCCAGGAGTCCCCAGGATCCCCCAGGTCCCCCCAGGAGTGCCCAGGATCCCCTCAGGAGTCTCCAGGATCCCCCAGGAGTCCCCAGGATCTCCCAGGTCCCCCCAGGAGTCCCCAGGATCCCCTCAGAAGTCTCCAGGATCCCCCAGGATCCCCTCAGGAGTCCCCATGATCCCCCAGGAGTCCCCAGGATCCCCTCAGGAGTCCCCAGGATCCCCCAGGAGTCCCCCAGGATCCCCTCAGGAGTCCCCAGGATCCCCCAGGTCCCCCCAGGAGTCCCCAGGATCCCCTCAGGAGTCCCCAGGATCCCCCAGGTCCCCCCAGGATTCCCTCAGGAGTCCCCAGGATCTCCCAGGTCCCCCCAGGATTCCCTCAGGAGTCCCCAGGATCTCCCAGGTCCCCCCAGGAGTCCCCAGGATCCCCAAAGGAGTCCCCAGGATCCCCCAGGAGTCCCCAGGATCCCCTCAGGAGTCCCCAGGATCCCCCCAGGAGTCCCCAGGATCCCCCCAGGAGTCCCCAGGATCCCCTCAGGAGTCCCCAGGACCTGGGGGACCTGTTCTTCTCCTGAACATTTAAGGACTTCCTGAAGAAGGACTCTGAGGGGTCCGGTTCTGGTCTGGACCAGGACTCCTGGTTCTGGTCTGGATGAAGTTTATTTCTAGTCAGGAAATTGTTTATGAAAAAATGTTTTTTATCTAAAAGTCTTTTTTTCTTTAAAAAATTATTAAATTACTGATGAAGTTTGTCATTAATTTATGAAGGAAAACATTTTAACTTGAAAATTTGAAGCCAAAATTCAAATGTTTCTGGAAAATTTCTAGTTTTTAAAAAATAAATTTCAGTTTTTGTCAGAAAATTAGTGATTGTTTGAATTAAATTTATGTCAAACTCGTCAGGATCTAAAACATTTCTGTCAGAATTTAAGTTTTTTTTTTAATTGCAAAGTTTCTTTAAAAAAAAAGCAGTTTTTTTTCCAGAAATTCCAAGTTTTTACTAAATTAACAAGTTTGCAAAGACAAAACAATATTCTTACAAATTTTTAATTTAAAATCTTTTTGGAGGATTTTTATTTGTGAATTTGAGTTTATTAAATCTGATTTTTTAGGATGTTTTAATCCAGATGTTTTTAAATCAAACTCAGTTTTAGTTCATAAATCTGAACTTTTATTTCTTTGACGTTTGTTTTAATTATTGGTTTTAAAGTCTAAAATTAGATGTTTTTAAATGATTTTTAATAAAGTCAGTTGTCATATTTGTTGGTTTATAAACTCAGAAGTTTATTAAACTATTTTCTAACACGATAAAATCAGTTTCTGGGTTTTTCCTGTAAATTTACGAGTTTTGAAAACTTTAAATTCAGAAACGTAATTTCACGACTTATTTAAGTTTTCCAGGTTTAATGTAGAAACCTGCAGTTGTGACAATAAACCTGATCAATACTCACGAGCATCGACGACCAGCTGAGACCCAAACGCCGCCGCCGGGTCCAGACGTGGCGTCCGGTCCCGGACGTGGCGTTGGGGACGCGGCGGCGCCGCCGTGGACAGAGAGGACGAGCCGGGACGCATCAAGTGCAGCGAATAAATTAAAGTCAACAAAAATACTCCTGAGAAAAAGGCATCGATCAGCCTGATCAATCAGCCTGATCAATCAGCCTGATCACAGCAGATCCATCAGCCTGATCACAGCTGATCAATCAGCCTGATCACAGCTGATCACAGCTGATCCATCAGCCTGATCACAGCTGATCAATCAGCCTGATCACAGCTGATCAATCAGCCTGATCACAGCTGAACGATCAGAAATCAAAGGGGACGATGGAGGCTCAGTTTCAAACACACGGAGGGAGGTCACCTGACCAAAGGTCACCTGCAGACAGGATTCAAACACCTGGAGGAGGTTATTGATCGATCAGTAGCAGAAGCAGCAGCTGATTGACAGTCGATCGATAACTCCTCCCTCGTCTCTGGACGGTCTGATTGATCCGCTGATCGGCAGCTGTTCTATTCATTTGATTACTGATTGATTGGTGACTTTAAGGTCAGAAGAACCGGATCAATAACAGAACTTCTCTGGTCACCACAGCCGTCTGAGTAAACTTTATCTGAATCAACGGGGGACAAAACCGAACCTCAGGTCCATCGGATCGATCAGAACCAGGAGTCCGTCCCGGCGCTGATCGATCAGAACCAGGAGTCCGTCCCGGCGCTGATCGATCAGAACCAGGAGTCCGTCCCGGCGCTGATCGATCAGAACCAGGAGTCCGTCCCGGCGCTGATCGATCAGAACCAGGAGTCCGTCCCGGCGCTGATCGATCAGAACCAGGAGTCCGTCCCGGCGCTGATCGATTGATCGGACAGAAGCCTGAAGGTGCTTCTGTTCTGAAGCTGCAGGTGGACGTCTGGAGAGATGAGGAGATAAGGGAAGGAGATGAGGAGATTAGGGAAGGAGATGAGGAGATAAGGGAAGGAGATGAGGAGATAAGGGAAGGAGATGAGGAGATAAGTGAAGGAGATGAGGAGATAAGGGAAGGAGATGAGGAGATAAGGGAAGGAGGTGAGGAGATAAGGGAAGGAGATAAGGGAAGGAGATGAGGAGATAAGGGAAGGAGTGTCTGGAGGTCATTTACAGTAAACTACAGATATTTACAGAACAAATATTTACAAGCTCAGAGTTTCTATGTTTGACCGTCACCAACAGATTCTTCCTCAGTCCCTCCTCCAATCACACCAGGGGGCGTGGCCAGCTCACAGCTCCTCCTCCAATCACACAGGGGGTGTGGCCAGCTCACAGCTCCTCCTCCAATCACATGAGAGGGTGTGGCCCAGCTCACAGCTCCTCCCCCAATCACATGAGAGGGTGTGGCCCAGCTCCTCCCCCAGTCACCAGAGGGGGTGTGGCCAGCTCAGAGCTCCTCCCTCTTGCCCAGCACTAGCGTCAGGAGGGCGGAGGCGGGGCTTGTTCCATTTATTCTTAGCTGTTCTTCAGCAGTGTTCTGTCGTCGGCGGGGCAGGAGGAGGAGGGGGCGGAGCCTGTCGTGGAGGAGGCGGAGGAGGGGGCGGAGCCAGCAGCGACAGTGGAGGAGGAGGAGGAGGAGGAGGGCGGGAAGGACAGCAGCTGTCCCGTCTCCGAGGACAGCAGCGAGCAGCAGCGAAGGTCGGCCGTCTGCAGCGACGAGCAGCGCCGGAGCAGCGGGATGCTCTGCTCCGTCACCTTCACGCAACCTGGACACAGACACCGTTACAGCGTTACCACGGCAACCACGTCACAGACACCGTTACAGCGTTACCACGGCAACCACATCACAGACAGGAAGTCACAGAACGTTTAAACACCAGTAAATCACGGAACAAACCCCCGATCACGCTAACCTCTAACGCCCTGAATCATGTGACGCACTGATGCATGATGGGACACCAGCTCAGGTGTGTCGTACCTGCCAGGTTGATGTAGGTGAGGCTCTCCCTGAGGGGGGACTGGGGGGAGGTGAGCGTGTGCACCGTCTGGTCGCTGATGTTGGCGCAGTGGCTCAGGTCCAGCCGGGTCAGGTGGGGGACGCAGCGCACCAGGAGGCGGGACGAGGAGTCGCTCAGGTCCAGACCCGCCAACCGCAGCTCCGCCATGTTCTGGAAACGCCCCGCCCTGCTCTCCCCGTGAGCTGAGGGACCAATCAGAGCAGAGAGCTGTCGGAGCCTGTCGCCTGGGAAACGGGAGGAGGCCGTCGGCCCCGAGGGCGGAGTCTCACCTGTCCTGGTGTCAGGGGGCGGGGCCAGCAGCTCTCTCAGGTGAGAGTCTTTGAGGTCCTCGACTCTGCTGAGGTCCAGCAGCTTCAGACAGGGACAGACGGCCTGACACAGAGCCGAGACCGCCGGCCATGGACACCCGGAGACATTCAGCTCCAGCAGACCTGGGGGACGAGACGGACACGTCAGAGACAGACGTCAACAGAGACATCAGAGACGGAGGCGGACATGTCAACAGAGACGGACACGTCAGAGACGGACATGTCGACGGAGACGTCAGAGACAGAGACGGACACGTCAGAGACAGACATCAACAGAGACGGACATGTCAACAGAGACGGAGACGGACACGTCAGAGACGGACACGTCAGAGACAGAGACGGACATGTCAGAGACGGACATGTCAACAGAGACGGACACGTCAGAGACGGACATGTCAACAGAGACGGAGACAGACACGTCAGAGACAGACATCAACAGAGACGGACATGTCAACAGAGACGGAGACGGACACGTCAGAGACGGACACGTCAGAGACAGACGTCAACAGAGACGGAGACCTCAGAGACGGAGACGGACATGTCAACAGAGACGGAGACAGACACGTCAGAGAGGGAGACATCAGAGACGGAGACGGACACGTCAGAGACAGACGTCAACAGAGACGGAGACATCAGAGACGGACATGTCAACAGAGACGGAGACGGACACATCAGAGACGGAGACATCAGAGATGGAGACGGACACGTCAGAGACGGAGACGGACACGTCAGAGACAGAGACGGACACGTCAGAGACAGAGACGAACACGTCAGAGACAGAGATGGACACGTCAGAGACAGACACGTCAACAGAGATGGAGACGGACACGTCAGAGACGGAGTCATCAGAGACGGACATGTCAACAGAGACGGAGACATCAGAGACGGAGACGGACATGTCAACAGAGACGGACACAGTGATGGAGACATCAACAGAGACGGAGACATCAACAGAGACGTCAGAGACATAAAGAGAGATGGACACATCAGAGACGGACACGTCAACAGAGATGGAGACGGACACGTCAGAGACAGAGACGTCAGAGAAAGACGCCAACAGAGACGTCAGAAGGACACGTCAGAGACGGAGACATCAGAGACGGAGACAGACACGTCAGAGACAGAGACGGACACGTCAGAGACAGACACGTCAACAGAGACGGAGACATCAGAGACGGACACGTCAACAGAGACGGAGACAGACACATCAGAGACGGACACATCAACAGAGACGGAGACGGACACGTCAGAGACAGACGTCAACAGAGACAGAGACGTCAGAGACGTAGATGTCAACAGAGACGGCGACGTCAGAGACGGAGACGGACACGTCAGAGACAGAGACGTCAACAGAGACAGAGATGTCAGAGACATACACGTCAGAGACGGAGACGGACACGTCAGAGACAGACGTCAACAGAGACGGAGACATCAGAAGGACACGTAAACAGAGATGAGACAGAGACGGACACGCCAGAGACATAGATGGACACGTCAACAGAGAAGTCGGAGACGTCAATAGAGACAGACACTTCAACAGAGACGGACACAGTGATGGAGACATCAACAGAGACGGAGACATTAACAGAGACGTCAGAGACGTAAAGAGAGATGGACACATCAGAGACAGCAGACACGTCAACAGAGATGGAGACGGACACGTCAGAGACAGAGACGTCAGAGACAGACGCCAACAGAGACGTCAGAAGGACACGTCAACAGAGACGTAAACAGAGACGTCAGAGATGGACGTCATGGAAACACTGGTGAAAGAAGCTGCTGCTGAGCAGGACGGACGTGGAGCTGCGTCAGGACGACGTGGACACATGGTTCTGATGCAGTGGACGGAGGGAACGTGGACGGAGGGAACATGGACGGAGGGAACGTGGACGGAGGGAACGTGGACGGAGGAACGTGGACGGAGGGAACGTGGACGGAGGGAACATGGACGGAGGGAACGTGGACGGAGGGAACGTGGACGGAGGGAACGTGGACGTCACCTGGTAAGCGGTTGATGAGCCACATGAGCTGCTTCTTGGAGATGGTGGTGTAGCCCAGGTTGAGGGACGCCGGCTGGCGCCGGATGATCCCGCTGAGCATCGGGGGGGTGATGGAGCGCTGGCGGCTCAGGTCGATCTGAGGCCACAACCGCTTGTCACAGCACCTGGAGGGAGGGAGGGGGGGGGGGGGGAGGAGCTTCAGCATCACGGTCCAACCAAAGACGTCACAACATCACTGATTCAAACCACGGTCAACCCCCCCCCCCCACTGACCAGCGGCTCCAGGTGCGACACACCCTCATGCAGACGCAGAGCTCCCGTTGGCTCAGGTAGGTGAACACTCGCAGCCACACGTCTCTGGTCATGATGTGGGCGGAGCCACAGTCCAGCGGCAGGCAGCTGGGCTCGGGGCAGGCCGGCGGCGGCCGCACAAGGTGGCGCTCCATCTGGACGGGCCGCGGCGGCGAGGGGACGGCCGGCGGACTGCGCTTCATCATGTGAGAGCGCGGCGCGAGGCGGGAGGGCTGCGAGCAGGGGGACGCCGCCATCGCCGACATCATGAGGCCGCCGCCCACCCCGCCTCCCCCGTTGGAGGTGGGGATGGAGGAGGAGCTGTTCCTGGACGTCTGGTTCTTGCTGTTGCTGCGGATCTTGTTGCTGCGGCCTTTGGCCCCGCCCCCTCCACCGTGTCTGTGATTGGTCATGACTCCGCTGGCGTTCTCCTTCTCCCCGCCCTCCTTCCCCCCTCCTCCCCGGGTCCGTCCGTTGCGCGCCTCCTGTCCGTTGCTGCGCTGCTTCGCCATGAAGCTGTCGTGCTGTGAGCACGGCGGCGTCTGATTGGAGGAGAGGGGTGAGGGCGGCGGCAGGGAGGCGGAGTTTCTCCTGGTCCTGTCTGAGGAGGGCGGGTCCTCATCCTCCGCATCCATCGCTCCTCCTTTCCGTCCTCGGGATGGCACCTCTGCCCCGCCCCTCCGCCGCGCCTTGTCCCCACCTCCCCCCGCCTGCTCCTCCTCCCGCTCCTCCTCCTCCCCCCTGCCCCCCTCCCCCTCTGACTCCTCGCTGGCGCTGAAGCCCAACTCGGCCAAACGCCGCTCCCTCTCGCGCTCGCTGCGACTCCGCTCCCTCTCAGCCCGGCCCCCGCTGCTGTTGCCGTAGGCGACCGGAGGAGGCGGCGGGGCGGGGGAGGACGACGACGGAGAGGAGGCTCCTCCCCCTCCTTGCTCCGCCCTGAGAGAGTCATCAGAGTCGGACTCGGAGTCGGACTCTGAGCTGGAGGAGGACGAGGACGAGGATTCGGCCCGGCGCTCCAGCAGACACATCCTCTTGAAGCGCTCCAGCTTCTCTCGGTGGTGGGAGCGCTGGTCGGCGCTCGACGTCCCCCCGGCTCCTCCCCCTCCTCCGCCAGCGCCGCCCCCTCCGGGCTGAGAGGAGGAGCAGGAGGTGGAGGAGCCCGGCGGGCCTCCGGAGGCCCCCCCAGAGGAGGTGGGACCGTTGGATTCTCCCGACTCCTGTTTGGGTTTCTGAGGAGAGAACAGAGGACAGTGACTCTGGAGCCCCCTGCTGGTCGCACCAGGAACCACACCAAGACTGGAACCCCCCCCCCGTACAAACTTTATTTAAATAAAACTCCAGATTTAATTCTTTTGTCCCACCAGTGAACATGACATTAGGATTTATAAATAGAGACAAATTACATCAGTCCAGTTCCAAAAACGTCAAACACGAATGTAAGCAGAATGCAATGGGACACATGTCCACCGCTTCTGACCCCTCCCCCAAGACAGGCCCCTCCCACACCTGAAGAACTCGGGGCGTCGTACCTTTTTGAGGCGTTTCTCGTGCGGTCCTTTCATCTGAAACAGAAAGAGAGAGTTCAAACCCAGTTAAACAGCTGTTCAACAGCTGTCCTGAGCGGGTCAGAGGTCAGAGGTCAGTCTGGAGACACCAGCACCACCAGGACGGTCTGGACCGACCCAGACCCGGACCCGGACCCGGACCTGCAGGAGGTCCAGCTCAACCATCACCTCATGGAGGTTTGTGCCTGAACTGATCAGGATCTGTGTTCTTCAGGGCGTTAATTAATGTGACCTGGACCCAGGACCCCTCTAACCAGGACCAGGACCAGGAACCAGGACCCCTCTAACCAGGACCAGGATCAGGACCAGGACCCCTCTAACCAGGACCTGGACCAGGACCCCTCTAACCAGGACCAGGACCAGGGAGTGGCTCCTGGTCCAGGAAGTGGCTCCTGGTCCAGGAACAACCAGATGAGCATCTCACCTTCTTCTTGGCTCCGCCATCTGAAACCAGCTCCTTCTCCTTCTTCCTCTTGTGCCCCCCATCCACCCTGCCCCCCTCCTCCAGGGAAGGAGGGGCCTTCTTTTTCGGGGGAGGGTCATCGGTGAGCTTCCAGCGGCCCACCTCGCCGTTGTCGAGCCTGCGCTTCCCCGAGCCGTCCGCCACATCCTGGACAGAGACAGACAGAGATGGAGACATTACAGTTTCTGGACTACGGCGCCTGGAGGTTCATAATACGTGAATCTGCAACGCCGACGCCCTCAACGGGTCTGGATCCGAAGGAGTCCACAGTAGTGGACCATAGTGGCCCCTACCGAGAGTTCACTACCAAGAGTCCGCTACCAAGAATCCGCTGAGTCCACCACCCTGAGTCTACTGAACCCGCTACCATGAGTCCACTGAAACCGCTACAGAGAGTCTACTACCCTGAGTCACCGAGTCTGCTACCCTGAGTCCACCCCCTGAGCCCGCTACCATAAGTCCAGTACCATGAGTCCACTACCCTGAGCCTGCTACCATAAGTCCACTACCATGAGTCCGCTACCCTGAGTCCACCACCTTGAGCCCGCTACCATAGGTCCGCTACCCTGAGTCCACCACCTTGAGCCCGCTACCATAGGTCCGCTACCCTAAGTCCACCACCCTGAGCCCGCTACCATAAGTCTGCTACCATGAGTCCACCACCTTGAGCCCGCTACTCTGAGTCCACCAAGTCCACCACCCTGAGTCTACTGAACCTGCTACCATGAGTCCACTGAAACCGCTACAGAGAGTCTACTACCCTGAGTCACCGAGTCTGCTACCCTGAGTCCACCACCTTGAGCCCGCTACCATAAGTCCGGTACCATGAGTCCACTACCCTGAGCCTGCTACCATAAGTCCACTACCATAAATCCGCTACCCTGAGTCTGCTACCCTGAGTCCACCACCCTGAGCCCGCTACCATAGGTCCGCTACCCTGAGTCCACCACCCTGAGCCCGCTACCATAGGTCCGCTACCCTGAGTCCACTACCTTGAGCCCGCTACCATGAGTCCACTACCCTGAGTCCACCACCCTGAGCCCGCTACCATAAGTCCGCTACCCTGAGCCCACCACCCTGAGCCCGCTACCATAAGTCCGCTACCATGAGTCCCCTACCCTGAGTCCACCACCTTGAGCCCGCTACCATAAGTCCGCTACCCTGAGTCCGCAACCCTGAGTCCACCACCCTGAGCCCGCTACCGTAAGTCCACTACCCTGAGCCCACCACCCTGAGCCCGCTACCATAAGTTCGCTACCCTGAGCCCACCACCCTGAGCCCGCTACCATAAGTCCGCTACCATGAGCCCCTACCCTGAGTCCACCACCTTGAGCCCGCTACCATAAGTCCGCTACCCTGAGTCCACCACCTTGAACCCGCTACCATAATTCCGCTACCCTGAGTCCACCACCCTGAGTCACGGAGTCCGCTACCATGAGTCTGCTACCCTGAGTCCGCAACCCTGAGTCCACCACCCTGAGCCCGCTACCATAAGTCCGCTACCATGAGCCCACTACCCTGAGTCCACCACCTTGAACCCGCTACCATATTTCCGCTACACTGAGTCCACCACCCTGAGCCCGCAACCATAAGTCCGCTACCATTAGTCCGCTACCCTGAGTCCACCACCTTGAGCCCGCTACCATGAGCCCGCTACCCTGAGTCCACGAAATGTAGATCACATTAATATCAAAATTCCACTTGCTTTGAATAAATGAACCTGGTAAACATTGTCATCATAAAACGTTACCTTTAATTCTATTTTCTACGTAGACCGTGTTTAAGCAGTGGAAACATTTAGTTAAAAAGACAATGTTCCAAAATTTGTTATTTTAAAACAAACTTGCGATTTTGCAACGGAGTTTCTGCATGAAGTTTCAACTTTCACTCAGATGATTTTATTTTCTCCGAAGACGAGAACGTTTCTCTTCTGGTTCCAGACTGGAAACCAGACCTGAACCCAAACCTTCTGGAGTCAGGTCTGGTTCCAGACTGGAAACCAGACCTTAACCTAAACCCTCTGGAGTCACCTTCAGACCGTGATTTGAAAGAACCAAGAATAAACCCAGAACCTGCTCTTAAACCAGTTCCTGAGATTTCCCAGTTTCCTCCGTGTGTTTATAAAGTCTAACTGGACTTGATTAAACTGGTCCAACTCTCACCTTACTGGTTTTGCCCTCTTTGTGGCACTTGGGACACTCCCAGCAGTTCGGGATCTCATCGTTGATGATTCCTTCAGCTTTGCCCATCTGAGGAGGAAACACAGCAAACATGTGACCAGTCTGACCAGTGCAGCTCTCCCACAGCTCCCAGTAAAGAACCCAGCCTAAATAATTAAGGCAAGTTCTTGAGTTAATGACCAGAACCAGGAGGACGTCAACTCCATCTGCTCTGCACCACTGACAAGAAACCCAGCTGGTTCTGGTTCTGCAACAGTTCTTTTAGTTTCAGACAGCCAACCCTAGAGAGTCCCAGTATGGAAGCAGGGAGACTGGTACGATTGGTTAAAGAAATCTGGCAGGGATTATGGTGACCAACCAGAACATTAGTCGTGTTTTCATCAGCAGGGGTCTGGACTGAAGACCCCAACAGACCAGACCTGGAAGGGTAGGGGACCAGATCTAGAAGGGTAGAGGGTTGGATGTAGAATGGTAGAGGGTCGGATCTGGAAGGGTTGAGGTTTGGATCTGGAAGGGTTGAGGGTCGGATCTGGAAGGAGACCGGATCTAGAATGGTAGAAAGTCGGATCTAGAAGGGTAGAGGGTCGGATCTGGAAGGGTAGAAGGTCAGATCTAGAAGGAGACCGGATCTAGAAGGGTAGAGGGTCGGCTGTAGAACGGTAGAGGGTCGGATCTGGAAGGAGTCCGGATCTAGAAAGGTAGAAAGTCGGATCTAGAAGGGTAGAGGGTCGGATCTGGAAGGGTAGAAGGTCAGATCTAGAAGGAGACCGGATCTAGAAGGGTAGAGGGTCGGATGTAGAAGGGTAGAGGGTCGGATATAGAAGGAGACCGGATCTAGAAGGGTAGAGGGTTGGATCTGGAAGGGTAGAGGGTCAGATCTAGAAGGAGACCGGATCTAGAAGGGTAGAGGATTGGATGTAGAAGGGTAGAGGGTCAGATCTAGAAAGAGACCGGATCTAGAAGGGTAGAGGGTCGGATGTAGAAGGGTAGAGGGTCGGATCTGGAAGGGTAGAGGGTCAGATCTGGAAGGGTAGAGGGTCAGATCTAGAAAGAGACCGGATCTAGAGGGTAGAGGGTCGGATGTAGAAGGGTAGAGGGTCGGATCTGGAAGGGTAGAGGGTCAGATCTGGAAGGGTAGAGGGTCAGATAGAAGGAGACCGGATCTAGAGGGTAGAGGGTCGGATGTAGAAGGATTGAGGGTAGGATCTGGATGGAGACCGGATCTAGAAGGGTAGAGGGTCGGATCTTGGAGGATAGGGGGTCGGATCTAGGAGGGTAGGGGGTCGGATCTAGAAGGGTAGGGGGTCAGATCTAGGAGGGTAGGGGGTCGGATCTAGGAGGGTAGGGGGTCGGATCTAGAAGGGTAGGGGGTCGGATCTAGGAGGGTAGGGGGTCGGATCTAGGAGGGTAGGAGGTCGGATCTAGGAGGGTAGGGGGTCAGATCTAGAAGGGTAGGGGTCGGATCTAGGAGGGTAGGAGGTCGGATCTAGGAGGGTAGGGGGTTGGATCTAGGAGGGTAGGGGGTCAGATCTAGAAGGGTAGGAGGTCGGATCTAGGAGGGTAGGGGGTCGGATCTAGGAGGGTAGGGGGTCTGATCTAGAAGGGTAGAAGGGGGTCGGATCTAGGAGGGTAGGAGGTCGGATCTAGGAGGGTAGGGGGTCGGATCTAGGAGGGTAGGAGGTCGGATCTAGGAGGGTAGGGGGTCGGATCTAGGAGGGTAGGGGGTCAGATGTAGGAGGGTAGGGGATCGGATCTAGGAGGGTAGGGGGTCAGATCTAGAAGGGTAGGAGGTCGGATCTAGGAGGGTAGGGGGTCAGATCTAGAAGGGTAGGGGGTCGGATCTAGAAGGGTAGGGGGTCGGATCTAGGAGGGTAGGGGATCGGATCTAGGAGGGTAGGGGGTCAGATCTAGGAGGGTAGGGGGTCGGATCTAGGAGGGTAAGGGGGTCGGATCTGGAGGGTAGGAGGTCGGAGGGTAGGGGGTCGGATCTAGGAGGGTAGGAGGTCGGATCTAGGAGGGTAGGAGGTCGGATCTAGGAGGGTAGGGGGTCGGATCTAGGAGGGTAGGGGGTCGGATCTAGGGGTAGGGGTCGATCTAGGAGGGTAGGGTGGTCGGATCTAGTAGGGTAGGGGGTCGGATCTAGAAGGGTAGGGGGGTCGGATCTAGGAGGGTAGGGGGTCGGATCTAGGAGGGTAGGGGGTCGGATCTAGGAGGGTAGGGGGTCGGATCTAGAAGGGTAGGGGGTCGGATCTAG
Organism: Hirundichthys speculiger; assembly: GCA_018398805.1. Classification (NCBI taxonomy): domain Eukaryota; kingdom Metazoa; phylum Chordata; class Actinopteri; order Beloniformes; family Exocoetidae; genus Hirundichthys; species Hirundichthys speculiger. The sequence continues at coordinate 383,964 of JAGFBZ010000171.1, forward strand.
AAGGGTAGAGGGTTGGATGTAGAATGGTAGAGGGTCGGATCTGGAAGGGTTGAGGTTTGGATCTGGAAGGGTTGAGGGTCGGATCTGGAAGGAGACCGGATCTAGAATGGTAGAAAGTCGGATCTAGAAGGGTAGAGGGTCGGATCTGGAAGGGTAGAAGGTCAGATCTAGAAGGAGACCGGATCTAGAAGGGTTAGTAGAGGGTCGGGTTGTTTAGGGTTTTAGAGGGTCGGATCTGGAAGGAGTCCGGATCTAGAAGGGTAGAAAGTCGGATCTAGAAGGGTAGAGGGTCGGATCTGGAGGGTAGAAGGTCAGATCTAGAAGGAGACCGGATCTAGAAGGGGGTAGAGGGTCGGATGTAGAAGGGTTAGAGGGTCGGAGATCTAGAAGGAGACCGGATCTAGAGGGTTAGAGGGTTCGGATGGGAAGGGTTAGAGGGTCAGATCTAGAAGGAGACCGGATCTAGAAGGGTAGAGGGATTGGAGGTAGGAAGGGTAGAGGGTCAGGATCTAGAGAAGGGAGACCGGATCTGAGAGGGTAGAGGGTCGGATCGGATCTAGAAGGGTCGGAGAGGGGGATCTAGGGGAGGGATCTGGAGGGAGAGGGTCGGATCTAGGGAGGGTGGAAGGGTAGAGGGATCAGATCTAGAAGGAGGGTCGGATCGGAATCTAGAGGGTAGGAGGGATTAGGGATCTAGGAGGGTAGGGGTCGGATCTAGGAAGGGTAGGGGTCGGATCTAGGTAGGGTAGGGGGTCGGATCTAGGGTAGGGGGTCGGATCTAGAAGGGTAGGGGTCGGATCTAGAGGGTAGGGAGGGTCGGTAGGATCTAGGAGGGAGGATCTGGAAGGGGGGGTCGGTCGGATCTAGGAGGGTAGGGGGGATCTAGGAGGGTAGGGGGTCGGAGGGGATCTAGGAGGGTAGGGGGTCGGATCTAGGAAGGGGGGTTAGGGGTCGGATCTAGGAGGGTAGGGGGGTCGGGATCTAGGAAGGGTAGGGGAGGGTAGGGGGTCGGATCTAGGAGGGTAGGGGGTCGGATCTAGGAGGGTAGGAGTCGGATCTAGGAGGGTAGGGGGGGTAGGGGGTCGGAGGTCTAGAAGGGTAGGGATCTAGGGGGGGTCGGATCTAGGAGGGTAGGGGGGGTCGGATCTAGGAGGGTAGGGGGTCGGTCGAGGGTAGGTCGGGGGGTAGGATCTAGAAGGGTAGGGGGGGATCGGATCTAGGAGGGTAGGGGGTCGGATCTAGGAGGGTAGGGGGGGTAGGAGGGTAGGGGGTCGGATCTAGGAGGAGGGTAGGGGGTCGGATCTAGAAGGGTAGGGGGGATCTAGGAGGGTAGGGTAGGGGTCGGATCTAGGAGGGTAGGGGGTCGGATCTAGGAGGGGTAGGGGGTCGGATCTAGGAGGGTAGGGGGTCGGATCTAGGAGGGTAGGGGGTCGGATCGAGGAGGGTAGGGGGTCGGATCTAGGAGGGTAGGGGGATCGGATCTAGAAGGGTAGGGGGTCGGATCTAGAAGGGTAGGAGGTCGGATCTAGGAGGGTAGGGGGTCTGATCTAGGAGTGATGGCCTGAGCAGAACATCTGGACTCGTCAGCCCTGGAACTGATCGTTCCTGGTAACAGAGACACGCATCAACTGGTTCAGGGCCTCTGAAACTGGACCGGACCCTGGTTGATGGAAACTGTTGGGTCTCGTCTGTGTGGAGACATGAGGAGGAACTAAAGAAAGGACTGAAGTTTAGATGAGACAGAGACCGTCTCAGCCGGTCAGTTTGTCTTTGGTTTGTTCTTAATTAGCAGCGTGTTCAAAGACACGACGGACGAATCCTGACAGGATACAGTTAAAACAACAACAACAGTAATAACAGGGTTTAGGGGTCAGGGGTCCCGCTGATTTGGGGAGCAGGTTTCAGGTGATGGAACACGGACCTTCAGGCAGTTCGGGTGGATGATCTCGTTGCAGATGGTACACTCCATCAGACACAGGCTGAACTTGTCCTCCGGTGAGTCCACCGTGTCCTCCTTTCCCGCCTCTCCACACGCAAAACACACGGCTGTGTGAGGCAACACCGGCTGGAGACACAAGAGGACACAAGAGGACACCAGCTGACATCAAAGACAAAGACCCCAAACATCAGAACAGCTCTGCTGCTCTTATTCTAAACCGTTCGTCTGTTCCAGTAAACCTGTAACGTCTTTATAAAACAGAAGCCTGGATGAGGAGCTGTTGGTTTCAAAACAAAAGCCTGGATGAGGTGCTGTTGGTTTCAAAACAAAAGCCTGGATGAGGTGCTGTTGGTTTCAAAATAAAAGCCTGGATGAGGTGCTGTTGGTTTCAAAACAAAAGCCTGGATGAGGTGCTGTTGGTTTCAAAACAAAAGCCTGGATGAGGTGCTGTTGGTTTCAAAACAAAAGCCTGGATGAGGTGCTGTTGGTTTCAAAACAAAAGCCTGGATGAGGTGCTGTTGGTTTCAAAACAAAAGCCTGAACGAGGTGCTGTTGGTTTCAAAACAAAAGCCTGGATGAGGTGCTGTTGTTTTCAAAATAAAAGCCTGGATGAGGTGCTGGGACGTCTCTGCTGCTCGTTTGTCTCCTCAGAAACTCAGAGACACTTTTATTGTCTCCTGGGGGGACGTGAGCGGTTACTCGTGTTCAGAAACTGGTCTGCTGGACTTTTATGGACAAATAAAATAACAGGAAACTTCTTATCATATTGTGTCAAACTATTAAGGTATAAAATATATAACAATCTTATCTTCTGCCAAATCATTAGAAAAGAAAATAATTTGCTACATTATTTCATCCCAAATCATTACAGGATAAAATAAAGTTTCCTGATGATTGTTTCTGTCCAACATGAGGAAGAGGAGCCTCTTCATCTGAAACCTGAAACTAAAAATACAGATGTTTCCTTGAGCAGAACCACCAGGGGGCACAGGTCTGTCCAAGGGGGCTCTCCACCTCCACTCCGGACTGACCAAGAAGCTCCTCCTCCTCCAGAAAGGTCCAGAGGGTCTCCTCCGGACCAGGTCCAAGAGATTCATTTACCACAGGTCCAACCCTCGCTGTGTGAGAGCATCTCTGTGGTGTTGAATCAGAGCCAGGAACCATCTCCGGTTGCCATGGAAACCCCAGCATCCAAGAGGTGCTCCGGAACCGGGTCCTCAAGAGGGTCCGGACCAGGTCCAGAATCCACTCCGGACCAGGTCCAAGAGGTCCTGAACAGGGTCAGAGGGTCCAGGTCCAAGAGGGTCTCCGGACAGGTCCAAGAAGGACCAGGTCCAAGGTCCAAGAGGGCTCCGGTCCGGCCAGGGGTGGTCCCAAGAGGAGCTCCGGACCAGGTCCAAGAGGAGCTCCGGACCAGGTCCAAGAGGAGCTCCAGGTCCAAGAGAGCTCCGACCAGGTCCAAGAGGGGTCTCCGGACCAGGTCCAAGAGGAGCTCCGGACCAGGTCCAAGAGGGTCTTCCGGACCAGGTCCAAGAGGAGCTCCGGACCAGGTCCAAGAGGTGCTCCGGACCAGGTCCAAGAGGAGCTCCGGACCAGAGAGAGCAGATAGTTGGAAAGAAAGTACCAACCCAGACAGGAGACACATCTGGAACCAGTCTGGGCTACTTTAGCACCACAGCTGGGCCAGACTTGGGTTCTGGCAGGTGTTGTGTGGCCCAGCTGTGGCCCAGCTGTGGTCCAGATGTGGCACCAGCTGTGGTCCAGATGTGGTCCAGCTGACCAGCTGTGGCCCAGCTGTGGCCCAGATGTGGCCCAGATGAGGCCCAGCTGTGGTCCAGATGTGGACCAACTGTGGTCCAGATGTGGCCCAGCTGAGGCCCAGCTGAGGCCCAGCTGTGGACCAGATGTGGACCAGCTGTGGTCCAGATGTGGACCAGCTGGTGCAGAATCTTCAAATGTGCCACATCTGCTTCTAAACTCAAACTTTGCTCAACATTCTGGTGTTTTAATCCGACCTGTAACGGAGACGGTAGCTCTGCAGTGTGTGTGCTGTGTGTGTGCGTGTGCATGTGCGTGTGCGTGTGCATGTGCATGTGCGTGTGCGTGTCTCACCGCTGTGCACTGTCTCAGCAGGCAGGACTGCTTCATGCGTCCCGGTCCTCCAAACTTCTTCATGTCCTTGCAGAAGTGACATTCTCCACACTCCGTCCTCATGCAGGCCTGGCAGCGCCGGCAGCGCGTCCGCCTGCGTCTGGCCCCGCCTCCAGCCCCCCCGCCCAGCGCCTTACTGCCCGACATCCCCGAACGAGTCAGCTGGACACAAACACAGAGACGGGGACGGTCAGAGCACACCTGGACCGGACCGGACCGGGCCGGACCGGACCCGGACTATACAGAACTATACAAATACAAAGAGGTTTAACTTCAGTTCTGTTTCAGAGCCATCAGACAAATAAATGAGTGAATAACCAGGTTTTTAGATGCGGTGGGGGGGAGGGGGGGAGGGAGGAGGAGTCAGGCAGGTGTGGACACCTGGCAGATGTTTCTACCTGGTTCCAGTCTCGGTTTCCCCCAAGTACAGTTTTTTAAAGTGGCATTAAAACCTCCACAAAGCAGGAGACAGCAGTCCACCTGGAGGACGGAAAGAGACCTTTGAAGAGTTGATGGATGAGGAAGATGAGAGAGAAGGAAGAGGAGAAGAGACTGTCGAGGACCAGGAGGTAGCAAAGGTTAGACTGAAGGGAGGAGGACACTGAAGAGGACGAAGACAGGTGGTCCTGATGAGACACCTGTGGAGGTCTGGAAGAGTCCAGGAGAGGTTTAGACCAGGACCTTCAACCAGATGAGAGAGACTGAGAGGATGGATGGAGAACGTGAGGTGGAGGAGCATCTAGAGAGGTGGAGGAGCCTCTAGAGAGGTGGGATGAGCCTCTAGAGAGATGGAGGAGCATCTAGATAGATGGAGGAGCCTCTAGATAGATGGAGGAACATCTACAGGTGGAGGAACATCTAGATTGGTGGAGGAGCATCTAGAGAGATGGAGGAACATCTAGAGAGATGGAGGAACAACTAGAGAGGTGGAGGAGAATCTAGAGAGGTGGGAGGGGCATCTAGAGAGGTGGAGGAGGATCTAGAGAGGTGGAGGAGCATCTAGAGAGATGGAGGAGCATCTAGATAGATGGAGGAGCCTCTAGATAGATGGAGGAACATCTACAGGTGGAGGAACATCTAGAGAGGTGGAGGAGCATCTAGAGAGATGGAGGAACAACTAGAGAGGTGGAGGAGAATCTAGAGAGGTGGGAGGAACATCTAGAGAGGTGGGAGGAGCATCTAGAGAGGTGGGAGGAGCATCTAGAGAGGTGGAGTAGCATCTAGAGAGGTGGGAGGGGCATCTAGAGAGGTGGGAGGAGCCTCTAGAGAGGTGGGAGGAACATCTAGAGAGGTGGGAGGAGCATCTAGAGAGATGGAGGAGCATCTAGATAGATGGAGGAGCCTCTAGATAGATGGAGGAGCCTCTAGAGAGGTGGAGGAGCATCTAGAGAGGTGGAGGAACATCTAGAGAGGTGGAGGAACATCTAGAGAGGTGGAGGAGCATCTACAGGTGGAGGAACATCTAGAGAGGTGGAGGAGCATCTACAGGTGGAGGAGCATCTAGAGAGGTGGGAGGAGCATCTAGAGAGGTGGAGGAACATCTACAGGTGGAGGAGCATCTAGAGAGGTGGAGGAACATCTAGAGAGGTGGAGGAACAACTAGAGAGGTGAGGAGCATCTAGAGAGGTGGGAGGGGCATCTAGAGAGATGGAGGAGCCTCTAGATAGATGGAGGAGCCTCTAGATAGATGGAGGAGCCTCTAGAGAGGTGGAGGAGCATCTAGAGAGGTGGAGGAACATCTAGAGAGGTGGAGGAACATCTAGAGAGGTGGAGGAACAACTAGAGAAGTGGGAGGAGCATCTAGAGAGGTGGAGGAGCATCTAGATAGATGGAGGAGCCTCTAGATAGATGGAGGAGCCTCTAGAGAGGTGGAGGAGCATCTAGAGAGGTGGAGGAACATCTAGAGAGGTGGAGGAACAACTAGAGAAGTGGAGGAGCATCTAGAGAGGTGGAGGAACATCTAGAGAGGTGGAGGAGCATCTAGAGAGGTGGGAGGAGCATCTAGAGAGGTGGAGGAGCATCTAGACAGGTGGAGGAGCATCTACAGAGGTGGAGGAACATCTAGAGAGGTGGAGGAGCATCTAGAGAGGTGGGAGGAGCATCTAGAGAGGTGGGAGGAGCATCTAGAGAGGTGGAGGAGGATCTAGAGAGGTGGAGGAGCATCTAGAGAAGTGGAGGAGCCTCTAGAGAGGTGGAGGAGGATCTAGAGAGGTGGAGGAGGATCTAGAGAGGTGGGAGGAGCATCTAGAGAGGTGGAGGAGCATCTACAGGTGGGAGGAGCATCTAGAGAGGTGGAGGAGGATCTAGAGAGGTGGAGGAGCATCTACAGGTGGAGGAGCATCTAGAGAGGTGGAGGAGCATCTAGAGAGGTGGAGGAGCATCTAGAGAGGTGGAGGAGCATCTAGAGAGGTGGAGGAACACCTAGAGAGGTGGAGGAGGATCTAGAGAGGTGGAGGAGGATCTAGAGAGGTGGAGGAGGATCTAGAGAGGTGGGAGGAGCATCTAGAGAGGTGGAGGAGCATCTACAGGTGGGAGGAGCATCTAGAGAGGTGGAGGAGGATCTAGAGAGGTGGAGGAGCATCAACAGGTGGAGGAGCATCTACAGGTGGAGGAGCATCTAGAGAGGTAGAGAGGTGGAGGAACATTTAGAGAGATGGAGGAACATCTAGAGAGGTGGAGGAACATCTAGAGAGGTGGAGGAGCATCTAGAGAGGTGGAGGAGCATCTAGAGAGGTGGAGGAGCATCTAGAGAGGTGGAGGAGCCTCTAGAGAGGTGGAGGAACATCTACAGGTGGAGGAACATCTAGATAGTTGGAGGTAGCAGAGGTTCAGATGTTGAGGTTCTGGATCAGGAAGAACATCAGAGGAACAGAACACGTTAGATGTTCTGGAGACTGAGCTGGTTTGGACCTGAACAGAGGAGGGATGGAGGAGATATCTGGAGAAGGATGATGAGGCTGGAACTGGACCAGGAGGTCTGGAGGAAGACCAGAGAGGAGATTTATGGATGGAGAGGAAGAGGATGGAGGAGAGGATCTACTGAGGAGACACCTGAAGGGAACATCTGGGAGGAGGAGACCTGGGGTCAAGACTTGCTCAAAGTTCTGGTTGATACACCTGAAGTCACATGACAGTATTTAACGATGATGCTCCTCCCGTCATCCAGTCGGTGTCCTGATGGACATCTGGAGCTCTGACATCACATCTGGTTCCACACCTGTCCTCAGAGCTGGTTCCACACCTGTCCTCAGAGCTGGTTCCACACCCGTCCTCAGAGCTGGTTCCACACCTGTCCTCAGAGCTGGTTTCACACCTGTCCTCAGAGCTGGTTCCACACCTGTCCTCAGAGCTGGTTCCACACCTGTCCTCAGAGCTGGTTCCACACCTGTCCTCAGAGCTGGTTCCACATCTGTCCTCAGAGCTGGTTCCACACCTGTCCTCAGAGCTGGTTCCACACCTGTCCGCAGAGCTGGTTCCACATCTGTCCTCGGAGCTGGTTCCACACCTGTCCGCAGAGCTGGTTCCACACCTGTCCTCGGAGCTGGTTCCGGTTCCACACCTGTCCTCGGAGCTGGTTCCCCACCTGTCCTCGGAGCTGGTTCCACACCTGTCCTCGGAGCTGGTTCCACACCTGTCCTCGGAGCTGGTTCCACACCTGTCCTCGGAGCTGGTTCCACACCTGTCCTCGGAGCTGGTTCCACACCTGTCCTCGGAGCTGGTTCCACACCTGTCCGCAGAGCTGGTTCCACACCTGTCCGCAGAGCTGGTCCAGATTCTGGTTCCTCTGGACCGGACTTCGGTCTCCAGGGCAGGACCAGGACCGCCATCCAACCAATCAGAAAGGAAAGATGAGGTGTAGGCGGAGCTACAACCGGACCAGCACCAGTGTCTGACTGGTTCTGAGCTGTACCAGTCACATGACGCCTGGCCCCGCTGTGATTGGTTAAAGAGGCTGATTTATTCAGCTGTTCAGTTACACTAAAGTTACCATTTTGATTAAATAAAGTCAGAATTCTTAAAGGAATCTGGGATTTAACATGAAAATCTGATGAGCATCTCTGTGACTGTCAAAATAAATGACGAATTAAAACAATCCATATCAGATAATATTATAAATAAAGGGTCATTTCACTAAGTTTAGGACTTTTCTCTGAAGTTTTGTTTAAGTCTCGGATCCAAGAGAAGGTTCTGGTTCTGGTTTCAGCACCGAAAAACTTTCAACAATGACCCCAACATCAGGGTTAAGGGCTGTGTTTACTCTCACGGCAATTAGGGGTGTACGATAACTATCGGCCCGATAATTATCGGCCCGATAATTATCGGGTTGATAATTATCGGCCCGATAATTATCGGCCCGATAATTATCGGGTTGATAATTATCGGGCCGATATCAGGAAATGATGACGTCATATCGATAACTCCGATATCACGACGAATAGCCACGATAACATTTATATTTCTGTCAACACAGCAGTGTCTCGCTCCCTCTGAGCCTTGAATGACCAGCAGTGAATGTTATGTTCAAGTGACGTTGGCATAATCAGAAAAACGATTACTCAATAAGGAAAATCAAGAATACCCCCTCATGCCAGAAAACAACTCGTTAACTCGTCATAATTTTAGTAGTTGCTGACTTTAATTGATATTCTCAGTATTTTCCCTCATGTTACACATAAAAAAAGAAAAAATAGAAAAAGCTGAAAGAACAACTAGCAAACGAGGGAACGTGGGAATTTACGTTCCACCTTGAATGCAGCCTGCAGCACAGCGCTGATCACAACAAACATGGCGGCGTGGAACTTGGTTAAAGTTTCAGAAGAAGATAGTTTGGTGGTTATTTGTGACGAATCCCCCGAGTGAATTCTACGAGGAGGGAAGCACAAGCTTTAATACGTAAAACCTGATCAGCCACCTACAACATAACAATCACTTCCATGGAGTTTTGAAATAGCGCTAATGTGAGCTAACGGAAGCTAATGCTAACGTGCTCCTCTCCTCTCCCTCATTCCTCTCATCTAAAGCTTCCATTAGATTAAAAAATAAAAACTACTGAACCTCATTTACTTTAATTAAAGGCATTAATTTAAATGGAACCACAAGTCAAAATCCTTTAAATGTTAATCTTTTTCAGTTAGTAATTCTGATACATGTATTTCCATCAGTTCAAGGAGCCTTTATTTTTCATATCAGTCAGTAATGAACCTTATTTAAGTTAATGTGAGATATCAAATAGGTTTGTTTGATAGCTTTATGAAAATGTTTGAGAGGCTTGACAATAGTTTTTCATTGGAAAAAATAAATTTGTTAATTTAAAAAGTCTAAACTATTTTTGGTTTTGTTCATAGTATTGATGTAATGATCTTAGGTATATGTGTGTGTTATCGGTTATCGGCCTTTAGGAGCTGAAAGTTATCGGTTATCATACCGGTTTTAGAAAACAGTTATCGTTCATCTCTAACGGCAACGTGTCGGCGTCACTTTTTATTTATACTCACGCGTCTCTGTTACGCCACAACGATCACGAACTAGCTAAACTTACTAAACTTATCTCTTGTGTTTTTCCACTTCCTCACCGTCTCGGCCGTATCCAGACCCACATTCATCTCTATCTCCCTCCATGAATTACTAGAATATGTGCTGTCTTTGTGGTTTCAGAACCAGAACTGTACAGATGTGGTTTCAGAACCAGAACCTTACAGATGTGCTTTCAGAACCAGAACCGTACAGATGTGGGAACTTCCTCGTTTCTTCAGTGACGCAGATGTAGAACTGACCAAACGTTCAAGAATAATCAGGGTCAGGGTCTGGAACCCAGTCAAACCAGGACCGGACCCTCCGGACCAGCGTCTCCTCTGGACCAGCGTCTCCTCTCCGGACCAGCGTCTCCTCTCTGGACCAGCGTCCTCTCCGGACCAGCGTCTCCTCTCTGGACCAGCGTCTCCTCTCCGGACCAGCGTCTCCTCTCCGGACCAGCGTCTCCTCTGGACCAGGGTCTCCTCTCTGGACCAGCGTCTCCTCTGGACCAGCGTCTCCTCTGGACCAGCGTCTCCTCTCCGGACCAGCGTCTCCTCTCCTCTCTGGACCAGCGTCTCCTCTCCTCTCTGGACCAGCGTCTCCTCTCCTCTCTGGACCAGCGTCTCCTCTCCTCTCTGGACCAGCGTCTCCTCTGGACCAGCGTCTCCTCTCCTCTCTGGACCAGCGTCTCCTCTCCTCTCTGGACCAGCGTCTCTCCCTCTGGACCAGCGTCTCCTCTCCTCTCTGGACCAGCGTCTCCTCTCCTCTCTGGACCAGCGTCTCCTCTCCTCTCTGGACCAGCGTCTCCTCTCCTCTCTGACCGTCTCCTCTCCTCTCTGGACCAGCGTCTCCTCTCTGGACCAGGGTCTCCTCTGGACCAGCATCTCCTCTCCTCTCTGGACCAGCGTCTCCTCTCCTCTCTGGACCAGCGTCTCCTCTCCTCTCTGGACCAGCGTCTCCTCTCCTCTCCGGACCAGCGTCTCCTCTCTGGACCAGGGTCTCCTCTGGACCAGCGTCTCCTCTCCGGACCAGGGTCTCCTCTCTGGACCAGGGTCTCCTCTCTGGACCAGCGTCTCCTCTGGACCAGCGTCTCCTCTCTGGACCAGCGTCTCCTCTCTGGACCAGGGTCTCCTCTGGACCAGCGTCTCCTCTCCCGGACCAGCGTCTCCTCTCCGGACCAGGGTCTCCTCTCTGGACCAGGGTCTCCTCTCTGGACCAGGGTCTCCTCTCTGGACCAGGGTCTCCTCTCTGGACCAGCGTCTCCTCTCTGGACCAGCGTCTCCTCTCTGGACCAGCGTCTCCTCTCTGGACCAGCGTCCCTCTCTCAGGGTTCTCCTCTGGACCAGCGTCTCCTCTGGACCAGGGTCTCCTCTCTGGACCAGGGTCTCCTCTCTGGACCAGCGTCTCCTCTCTGGACCAGGGTCTCCTCTCTG
>JAGFBZ010000171.1:400000-402169 GCA_018398805.1 Hirundichthys speculiger
AGACCAGACTGGAGACCAGACTGGAGACCAGGCTGGGGACCAGACTGGGGACCAGACTGGGAACCAGACTGGAGACCAGCAGGAGACCAGACTGGAGACCTGGGAACCAGACTGGGGACCAGACTGGGAACCAGAACCAGAGAACCAGACTGGGAACCAGACTGGGAACCAGACTGGAGACCAGCAGGAGACCAGACTGGAGACCAGACTGGGGACCAGACTGGAGACCAGACTGGAGACCAGACTGGGAACCAGGCTGGGGACCAGACTGGGGACCAGACTGGAGACCAGACTGGGAACCAGGCTGGGGACCAGACTGGGAACCAGACTGAGGACCAGACTGGAGACCAGACTGGAGACCAGACTGGGAAGCAGACTGGAGACCAGACTGGGAACCAGACTGGGGACCAGACTGGGGACCAGACTGGGAACCAGACTGGGAACCAGACTGGGGACCAGACTGGAGACCAGACTGGGAACCAGCAGGAGACCAGACTGGGAACCAGACTGGAGACCAGACTGGAGACCAGACTGGAGACCAGACTGGGAACCAGACTGGGGACCAGACTGGGAACCAGACTAGAGACCAGACTGGACCAGACTGGGAACCAGACTGGGAACCAGACTGGAGACCAGACTGGGACCAGACTGGAGACCAGACTGGGAACCAGACTGGGAACCAGACTGGGACCAGACTGGGAACCAGACTGGAGACCAGACTGGGAACCAGACTGGGGACCAGACTGGAACCAGCAGGAGACCAGACTGGGAACCAGACTGGGAACCAGACTGCAGAGGACCAGAGCAGACTGGACCAGACTGGAGACCAGACTGGGAACCAGAGACTGACTGGAGACCAGACTGAGCCAGACTGGGTAACCAGACTGGGACCAGACTGGGGAGGACCAGACTGGGGACAAGACCAGACTGGGAACCAGACTGGGACCAGACTGGGAACCAGACTGAGGACCAGACTGGAGACCAGACTGGAACCAGACTGGAGACCAGACTGGGAACCAGACTGGGGACCAGACTGGGAACCAGACTGGGACCAGACTGGGAACCAGACTGGGAACCAGACTGGACCAGAACCAGACTGGAGACCCGGAGCAGAGGGACCAGACTGGGAACCAGACTGGGAACCAGACTGGGGACCAGACTGGGGAGACCAGACTGGGAACCAGACTGGAGACCAGACTGGGAACCAGACTGGGACCAGACTGGAGACCAGACTGGGAACCAGACTGGGACCAGACTGGGAACCAGCAGGACTGGGACCAGACTGGGAACCAGACTGGGAACCAGACTGGAGACCAGCAGGAGACCAGACTGGAGACCAGACTGGGACAGGATGGGGACCAGACTGGGACCAGACTGGGAACCAGACTGGGGACCAGACTGGACCAGACTGGAGACCAGACTGGGAACCACTGGGGACAGACCCAGACTGGAGACCAGACTGGGAGACCAGGAGACCAGCTGGGAGACCAGACTGGAGACCAGACTGGGACCAGACTGGGAGGAGACTGGGACCAGGCTGGGACCAGACTGGGGAACCAGACTGGAGGACCAGACTGGAGAACCAGACTGGAACCAGACTGGGAACCAGACTGTAGACTGGAGACCAGAGGGAGACCAGACTGGGAACCCTGGAGACCATGAGGACCAGACTGAGGACCAGACTGGAGACCAGACTGGACCACTGAGACCAGACTGGGACCAGACTGGACCAGACTGGGAACCAGGGAGACCAGACTGGGAACCAGACTGGGAACCAGACTGGAGACCACGGGGCAGGAGACCAGACTGGAGACCAGACTGGGGACCAGACGAGACCAGACTGGAGACCAGACTGGGAACGACTGGGACCAGACTGGGACCAGACTGGAGACCAGACTGGAGACCAGACTGGGACCAGACTGGGACCAGACTGGGACCAGACTGGGACCCTAGAGACCATACTGGGAACAAGACTGAGACCAGACTGGGACCCGACTGGAACCAGAGAACCCAGACTCAGACTGGGACCAGACTGGAACCAATGGAGACCAATGGGACTGGAACCAGACTGGAAACCAGCTGGGAACCAGACTGGGAACCACGACTTAGACCAGACGAGCCAGACTGGGGCCATGGGGAACCAACTGGTAACCATACTGGAACCAGACT
>JAGFBZ010000171.1:402204-452997 GCA_018398805.1 Hirundichthys speculiger
GGAACCAGACTGGAGACCAGACTGGACCAACGGGGACTGGGACCAGACTGGAGACCAGAACTGGGAGACCAGGACCGACGACTGGAGGAGACCAGACTGGAGACCAGACTGGGACCAGACTGGGGAGAACCAGACTGGGAACCAGACTGGGACCAGACTGGGACCAGACTGGGAACCAACTGGGAACCAGACTGGGGACCAGACTGGGAACCAGACTGGGAACCAGACTGGGAACCAGACTGGGAACCAGACTGGAGACCAGACTGGGAACCAGAGCAGGGACCAGACTGGGAACCAGACTGGAGACCATACTGGGAACCAGACTGGGAACCAGACTGGGGACCAGACTGGGGACCAGACTGGGAACCAGACTGGGACCAGCAGGAGACCAGACTGGGAACCAGACTGGGAGACCAGACTGGAGACCAGACTGGGAACCAGACTGGGGACCAGACTGGAACCAGACTGGGGACTGGGAACCAGAGACTGGGAACCAGACTGGAGACCAGACTGGGAGACCAGGGGACTGGGAACCAGACTGGGAACAGACTGGGACCAGCTGGGAACCATAGGGAACCAGACTGACTGGGACCAGACTGGGGACCAGCTGGAGACCAGACTGGGACCAGACTGGGAGACCAGACTGAGGACCTGAGACCAGACTGGGAACCAGACTGGGAACCAGACTGGGAACCAGACCAGCTGGAGACCAGACTGGAGACCAGACTGGGAACCAGGCTGGGGACCAGACTGGGAACCAGACTGGGAACCAGACTGGACCAGACCTGGAGGACCAGACTGGAGACAGACTGGAGACCAGACTGGGACCAGACTGGACCAGACTGGGACCAGACTGGAGACCAGAGGAACCAGACTGGGAGACCAGACTGGGAACCAGACTGGGAGACCCAGACTGGGGACCAGACTGGGACCACTGGGACCAGACTGGGACTGGGACCAGACTGGGACCAGGGACTGGAGACCAGACTGGGAACCAGACTGGGAACCAGACTGGAGACCAGACTGGACTGGGACCAAGGGAGACCAGACTGGGAACCAGACTGGGACCAGACTGGGACCAGACTGGAGACCAGACTGGAGACCAGAGACTGGGACTGGGGACCAGACTGGGAACCAGACTGGCAGACTGGAGACCAGACTGGGGAGACCAGACTGGAGACCAGACTGGGAACCAGACTGGACTGGGGACCAGACTGGAGACCAGACTGGGAACCAGACTGGGAGACCAGACTGGGACCAGACTGGAGACCAGACTGGGAACCAGACTGGGAACCAGACTGGAGACCAGACTGGGAACCAGACTGGAGACCAGACTGGAGACCAGACTGGGAACCAGACTGGAACCAGACTGGGGAGGACCAGACTGGGAACCAGACTGGGGACCAGACTGGAGACCAGACTGGGAACCAGACTGGGAACCAGACTGGGAGACCAGACTGGAACCAGACTGGGGACCAGACTGGGAACCAGACTGGAGACCAAGGAGACCAGACTGGAGACCAGACTGGGAACCAGACTGGGACCAGACTGGGAACCAGACTGGAGACCAGACTGGAACCAGACTGGGAGACCAGACTGGGAGACCAGACTGGGACCAGACTGGAGACCAGACTGGGAACCAGACTGGAGACCAGACTGGGAACCAGACTGACCAGGGAGACCAGACTGGGACCAGACTGGGGACCAGACTGGGGACCAGACTGGAGACCAGACAGACCAGAGACCAGACTGGGAGACCAGACTGGGAACCAGACTGGGAACCAGGACCACTGGAGACCAGACTGGGAGACCAGACTGGGAACCAGACCAGACTGGAGACCAGACTGGGAACCAACTGGGACCAGACTGGAGACCAACTGGAGACCAGGACTGGGACCAGACTGGGACCAGACTGGAACCAGACTGGAGACCAGACTGGAGACCAGACTGGGGGAGACCAGACTGGAGACCAGACTGGGAACCAGACTGGAGACCAGACTGGGAACCAGACTGAACCAGAGACCTGGGGGAGACCAGACTGGGACCAGACTGGGAGACCAGACTGGGAACCAGACTGGAGACCAGACAGACCAGACTGGGACTGGGACCAGACTGGAGACCAGACTGGGAACCACTGGGCTGACTGGGACCAGACTGGGAACCAGACTGGGACCAGACTGGAGACCCTGGAGACCAGACTGGGAGACACCAGACTGGGAGGACCAGACTGGAGACCAGACTGGGAACCAGACTGGAGACCAGACTGGGGACCTGGAACCAGACTACTGAGAGACTGGAGACCAGACTGGAGACCAGACCAGGACCAGACTGGGAACCAGACTGGAGACCAGACTGGAGACCAGACTGGAGACCAGACTGGACTGGGACCAGACTGGGACCAGACTGGGAACCAGACTGGGACTGGGACCAGACTGGAGACCAGGGGACTGGGACCAGACTGGGACCAGACTGGGGACAGACTGGGAACCAGACAGACTGGGAGACCAGACTGGGAGACCAGACTGGGAACCAGACTGGGAACCAGACTGGGAACCAGACTGGATGGGACCAGACTGGGAACCAGGGACTGGGGGGACCAGACTGGGACCAGACTGGGGAGACTGGGAACCAGACTGGGAGACCAGACTGGAGACCAGACTGGAACCACTGGACTGGGGACCAGACTGGGAACCAGACTGGGAACCTGGGGACAGACTGGGGACCTGGGAGACCAGACTGGAGACCAGACTGGGAGACCAGACTGGGAACCAGACTGGAGACCAGACTGGGAACCAACTGGGGACCAGACTGGGAACCAGAACCACGGAGACCACTGGGACCAGACTGGGACCAGACTGGAGACCAGACTGGGGGATGGGACCAGACTGACCAGACTCCAGACTGGGAACCAGACTGGGAACCAGACTGGAGACCAGACTGGAGACCAGACTGGGACCAGACTGGGGACCAGACTGGGAACCAGACTGGAGACCAGACTGGGAACCAGGACTGGGAGACCTGGAGACAACTGGGAACCAGGAGGACCAGACTGGAGACCAGACTGGGACCAGACTGGGGGAGACCAGACTGGAGACCAGACTGGGAACCAGACTGGAGACCAGGGGAACCAGACTGGGGAACCCCTGGAGACTGGGACCAGACTGGGACCAGACTGGGAGACCAGACTGGGGAACCACTGGGGACTGGGACTGGGGACCAGACTGGGAACCAGACTGGAGACCAGACTGGACCAGACTGGGAACCAGACTGGGGACCAGACTGGGAACCAGACTGGAGACCAGACTGGGAACCAGACTGGGGACCAGACTGGGAACCAGACTGGGAACCAGACTAGAGACCAGACTGGGAACCAGACTGGGAACCAGACTGGAGACCAGGACTGGGAGACCAGACTGGGAGACCAGAGGACTGGGGACTGGGACCAGACTGGAGACCAGACTGGGAACCAGACTGGGGACCAGACTGGGAACCAGAGAAGGAGACCAGACTGGGACCAGACTGGGAACCAGACTGGGGACCAGACTGGGAACCAGACTGGGGACCAGACTGGAGACCAGACTGGAGACAGAGACCAGACTGGGGACCAGACTGGGAACCAGACTGGGAACCAGACTGGGACCAGACTGGGGACCAGACTGGGAACCAGCAGGAGACCAGACTGGGAACCAGACTGGGAACCAGACTGGGAACCCGGAGCCAGACTGGAGACCAGACTGGGAACCAGGACTGGGACCAGACTGGGAACCAGACTGGGAACCAGACTGGAACCAAGGGGAACCAGACTGGGCCAGACTGGGAACAGACTGGGACCAGACTGGGAACCAGACTGGGGACCAGACTGGGAACCAGACTGGGAACCAGCAGGAGGAGAGGAGCCAGACTCACAAACGTGTCTCCATTTAAAAGGGAAATAAACAGACTTTCCTATTTCAAATAAATATTGTTACAACGCAGTAATAATGTTTCCTTTCCTTAATTTTAGAGGTCAGTTTTGACATGAGAGACTCTGATCTGTCCATCTCACTGGAGCTTTACAGCAGAGGCCCCCAGAGGGCCCCCAGAGGCCCCCAGAGGCCCTGAAGGACCGAGGGTCGCCCCTGTCGTAGCCCCTCCCCCTACCGGCGGCTAACAGGCTAGGCTAGCTCGGCGGCTCGGTGTGATCAGTTCAGACGCACCGGCTCCGTCACCATCACGGTGCTGTTGGAC
Organism: Hirundichthys speculiger; assembly: GCA_018398805.1. Classification (NCBI taxonomy): domain Eukaryota; kingdom Metazoa; phylum Chordata; class Actinopteri; order Beloniformes; family Exocoetidae; genus Hirundichthys; species Hirundichthys speculiger. Next base: position 406,432 of record JAGFBZ010000171.1, read on the forward strand.
CGGACCAGACCCTCCCAGCGTTCACCACGTGATCAGAACCAAACCGGAGTGAAGATGATTAAGCTGTTCTCCCTGAAGCAGCAGAAGAAAGACGAGGAATCAGCCGGGGCGAACCGAGCCGGAGCCGGGGGGAAGAAAGCCAGCGCGGCCCAGCTCCGAATACAGAAAGGTAGGCTGCCGAACCTCCGACACAGGCCCGACACCCCCGGAACCGGGCGGCCGGCGGCCGGGAACCCGGCGGCTGGGTACCCGGGAACCCGCGGTCCCGGATCCCGCGGCTCCGGGCCGGTTGGTGTCGGAACTCAGCCAGGCTAGCTGTTAGCTTCTAGCGGCTAACGGCGGCTAGCTGTTGTTGCTGCACCCGAAAACAAACCCGAACCGCGGGGCCCGGTCTCCCCGAACTGAGCTCACGTGTCAGTACGGGGCGAGAACCGCAGCCAGAACCTCTCCAGGTGTTTTCACACTACAGGTAGCGCCAGGAGCGGATCCCCGGAGCACCTGATGGGCTGCTGTTAGCTGCTGCTGTGTCAGCTCTCTGGAGCTGCTGCTTCCCCCTCACACTCACCTGAGCTGCCCAACTCTCACCTGAGCTGCCCAGCACTCACCTGAGCTGCCCAGCACTCACCTGAGCTCCCAACTCTCCCCCTGCCCCTCCCAATCTCACCTGAGCTGCCCAACTCTCACCTGAGCTGCCCAACTCTCACCTGAGCTTCCCAACTCTCACCTGAGCTGCCCAACTCTCACCTGAGCTGCCCAACTCTCACCTGAGCTGCCCAACACTCACCTGAGCTGCCCAACACTCACCTGAGCTTCCCAACTCTCACCTGAGCTTCCCAACTCTCAACTCACCTGAGCTTCCCAACTCTCACCTGAGCTTCCCAACTCTCACCTGAGCTGCCCAACACTCACCTGAGCTTCCCAACTCTCACCTGAGCTTCCCAACTCTCACCTGAGCTGCCCAACTCTCACCTGAGCTTCCCAACTCTCACCTGAGCTGCCCAACTCTCACCTGAGCTTCCCAACTCTCACCTGAGCTTCCCAACTCTCACCTGAGCTTCCCAACTCTCACCTCCCAACTCTCACCTGAGCTGCCCAACTCTCACCTGAGCTTCCCAACTCTCACCTGAGTCCTGCTTGGACCGGTTCTGGTTCCTCATCCTGACGCCATGCAGCGTGATGAGGCCTGAGCAGGTGAGTCCCACAGTCCTACAGGTGCAGAGATCCCCCTCAGACTGGTGATTTAATGATGCGGTCCAGTAGCATCGATGCAGAATTAAATGTCGGGTCGTATCAGAACCGGTCCGTGTGATCCTCAGCTACCTGTGTGTGTGTGTATCATCCACGCTAATATTTCGTTGGAGCCTTTAGCTTTGATGACGTCACACATTCGCTGTGTCATTGTTTCCATCAGCTTCTACAACGTCTCCAGATTTATTTCCATCCAGTGTTGCATTAATTTTTCTCCCAGATCTTCATTGATGATGGTAGAGTCTGAGTCTCCAGAACATCCCAAAGATTCTGGTTCAGGTCTGGACTCTGTGGAGGTGATGTCTCCTGGTCCCTGAACCGGTCTTTGAGCCCCATGAATCCTGGCATCGCCATCTTGAAAATGGCCGAACAGATCCACTGATGGAATAACCGGGTCATTCAGAATATTCAGGACCTACTGGACCTGGAGCTGACCTCACCTGGACCTGGACCTGGACCTGGACCTGGACCTGGACCTGGACCTGGGACCTGGACCTGGACCTGGACCTGGACCTGGACCTGGACCTGGGACCTGACCACTGACCTGGACCTGGACCTGGACCTGGACCTGGGACCTGGACCTGGACCTGGACCTGGACCTGGACCTGGACCTGGACCTGGACCTGGACCTGGACCTGGACCTGGACCTGGACCTGGACCTGACCAACTGCAGTAACCCCAGATCAGAACACTGCCCCCACAGGCTGGTACAGTAGGCGCTAGGCATGATGGGAGCATCACTCTGGAACAGGATCAATCTGGACTCATCAGACCACATGACCTTCTTCCATTGATCTTTATGCTCGTTAGCAGACTGAAGCCTTTATTTCCAGTTAGCCTCACTAATTAGCGGTTTTCTTCAGGCTCCACAGCTGTTCAGTCCCAATCCCTGGAGTTCCCTCAGCATTAAACAGCCCTGAGTTCTACTGTTGGGTTTTCTTCCATCTGATCTCCAAACGTTTAATTGATCTCCGATCACGATCGTTTAGGATTTATTTCCTCCTGGAAGACGATGGGTCCCCACTATCCTTCCAGTTTAATAATGGACAGTTCTGGACCCAGTTCTGGACCCAGTTCTGAACCCAGTTCTGGTAGTTTCCTTAGATGTTTTCTCTGCTTGATGCCAATGATCTGACACTCATTATCCAAACATTTAACACATTAATTCTAGAAATCAAATGTGTTGATGTTAAATAACACGATAGAAAACAAAGCTCATCTTCAACAAAAGCTGTTTCCAGAATTATTATTTACGTCTTCTAGTGTTTCTGCTGTCTCCAGACGTGTTAGCTAACGAGCATCTAATCAATATCGTGTTGGTAAACATGGACTCATCACCCGGTTGATGGATATGATAAAGCACTGCGACGAAACTAAGGTCCAAACATGGACCACATCTGCATGGAGTCGGGCCTAGTTTGGGTCCTGAATGATGCCACCGGACTGGGCTGAGATCCATGGGTCCATCTGTGGGGGTTCTGGGTCCATCTGTGGGGGTTCTGGGTCCATCTGTGGGGGTTCTGGGTCCATCTGTGGGGGTTCTGGACCCATCTGTGGGGGTTCTGGATCCATCTGTGGGGGTTCTGGATCCATCTGTGGGGGTTCTGGATCCATCTGTGGGGGTTCTGGGTCGTCCATCTGTGGGGGTTCTGGGTCCATCTGTGGGGGTTCTGGGTCCATCTGTGGGGGTTCTGGATCCATCTGTGGGGGTTCTGGATCCATCTGTGGGGGTTCTGGATCCATCTGTGGGGGTTCTGGATCCATCTGTGGGGGTTCTGGATCCATCCGTGGGGGTTCTGGATCCATCCGTGGGGGTTCTGGATCCATCTGTGGGGGTTCTGGATCCATCTGTGGGGGTTCTGGATCCATCTGTGGGGGTTCTGGACCCATCTGGCTGACCTCCTGTAGGACATTAGGGCCTCCGAAGCCCACCTGTACTGAAACTGAGGTGAACAATAATAGTTTCTTTGAAAAACTGAAATAATTCCCGCTGTCAATCAAAAGACCACGCCCCAAATTATAATTGATTCCATAGCTTTAATTGATTTTACCTGATGAGATGCATAAATCCCCCCATGTGGTTATCGTGGATGTGAAGCCTCTAGCGGTCGGTAGAGGAACCGCGGCCTCTAGCGGTCGGTAGAGGAACCGCGGCCTCTAGCGGTCGGTAGAGGAACCGCGGCCTCTAGCGGGTAGAGGAACCGCGGCCTCTAGCGGTCGGTAGAGGAACCGCGGCCTCTAGCGGTCGGTAGAGGAACCGCGGCCTCTAGCGGTCATTAGAGGAACCGCGGCCTCTAGCGGTCGGTAGAGGAACCGCGGCCTCTAGCGGTCATTAGAGGAACCGCGGCCTCTAGCGGTCATTAGAGGAACCGCGGCCTCTAGCGGTCGGTGGAGGAACCGCGGCCTCTAGCGGTCATTAGAGGAACCGCGGCCTCTAGCGGTCATTAGAGGAACCGCGGCCTCTAGCGGTCGGTGGAGGAACCGCGGCCTCTAGCGGTCATTAGAGGAACCGCGGCCTCTAGCGGTCGGTAGAGGAACCGCGGCCTCTAGCGGTCATTAGAGGAACCGCGGCCTCTAGCGCCCGGTAGAGGAACCGCGGCCTCTAGCGCCCGGTGGAGGAACCGCGGCCTCTAGCGGTCGGTGGAGGAACCGCGGCCTCTAGCGGTCGGTGGAGGAACCGCGGCCTCTAGCGGTCATTAGAGGAACCGCGGCCTCTAGCGGTCATTAGAGGAACCGCGGCCTCTAGCGGTCGGTAAAGGAACCGCGGCCTCTAGCGGTCGGTAGAGGAACCGCGGTCTAGCTAGAGAACCGCGGCCTCTAGCGGTCATTAGAGGAACCGCGGCCTCTAGCGGTCATTAGAGGAACCGCGGCCTCTAGCGGTCATTAGAGGAACCGCGGCCTCTAGCGGTCATTAGAGGAACCGCGGCCTCTAGCGGTCGGTAGAGGAACCGCGGCCTCTAGCGGTCATTAGAGGAACCGCGGCCTCTAGCGGTCATTAGAGGAACCGCGGCCTCTAGCGGTCGGTAGAGGAACCTCGGAGCGGTCATTAGAGGAACCGCGGCCTCTAGCGGTCGGTTAGAGGAAACCGCGGCCTCTAGCGGTCATTAGAGGAACCGCGGCTCTAGCGGTCGTGGAGGAAACCGCGGCCTCTAGCGGTCGGTGGAGGAACCGCGGGCCTCTAGCGGGTTTAGAGGAACCGCGGCCTCTAGCGGTCATTAGAGGAACCGCGGCCTCTAGCGGTCGGTAGAGGAACCGCGGCCTCTAGCGGTCATTAGAGGAACCGCGGCCTCTAGCGGTCGGTAGAGGAACCGCGGCCTCTAGCGGTCGGTAGAGGAACCGCGGCCTCTAGCGGTCATTAGAGGAACCGCGGCCTCTAGCGGTCGGTGGAGGAACCGCGGCCTCTAGCGGTCGGTGGAGGAACCGCGGCCTCTAGCGGTCATTAGAGGAACCGCGGCCTCTAGCGCCGTCGGTAGAGGAACCGCGGCCTCTAGCGGTCATTAGAGGAACCGCGGCCTCTAGCGGTCCGGCCTTAGAGGGAACCGCGGCCTCTAGCGGTCATTAGAGGAACCGCGGCCTCTAGCGGTCGGTGGAGGAACCGCGGGCCTCTAGCGGTCGGTCGGTAGAGGAACCGCGGCCTCTAGCGGTCATTAGAGGAACCGCGGCCTCTAGCGGTCGGTAGAGGAACCGCGGCCTCTAGCGGTCATTAGAGGAACCGCGGCCTCTAGCGGTCGGTAGAGGAACCGCGGCCTCTAGCGGTCATTAGAGGAACCGCGGCCTCTAGCGGTCGGTGGAGGAACCGCGGGCCTCTAGCGGTCGGTGGAGGAACCGCGGCCTCTATCGGTCATTAGAGGAACCGCGGCCTCTAGCGGTCATTAGAGGAACCGCGGCCTTCTAGCGGTCGGTAGAGGAAACCGCGGCCTCTAGCGGTCATTAGAGGAAACCGCGGCCTCTAGCGGTAGGGGTCGGTAGAGGAACCGCGGCCTCTAGCGGTCGGTAGAGGAACCGCGGCCTCTAGCGGTCATTAGAGGAACCGCGGCCTCTAGCGGCGGTCGTAGAGGAACCGCGGCCTCTAGCGGTCGGTCGGTGGAGGAACCGCGGCCTCTAGCGGTCGGTGGAGGAACCGCGGCCTCTAGCGGTCATTAGAGGAACCGCGGCCTCTAGCGGTCGGTAGAGGAACCGCGGCCTCTAGCGGTCATTAGAGGAACCGCGGCCTCTAGCGGTCGGTCATTAGAGGAACCGCGGCCTCTAGCGGTCGGTAGAGGAACCGCGGCTCTAGCGGTCATTAGAGGAACCGCGGCCTCTAGCGGTCATTAGAGGAACCGCGGCCTCTAGCGGTCGGTGGAGGAACCGCGGCCTCTAGCGGTCATTAGAGGAACCGCGGCCTCTAGCGGTCGGTAGAGGAACCGCGGCCTCGAGCGGTCGGCGGAGGAACCACAGTCTCAGCTGGTCTGAGCAGAGTCCTGGTTCTGGGTGGACCAGGTGTGAGTGAAACCTGTGGTGACATCACAGATCCGTCAGGTGGATGAAGATCATTCAGTGATTGTGTTTGTGTTTCAGACATCAATGAGTTGAACCTGCCAAAGACGTGTGAGATCAGTTTCCCCGACGATGACGACCTCCTCAACTTCAGACTCATCATCTCTCCAGACGAGGTGTGTGCGTGTGCATGTGTGTGTGTGTGTGTCGTTAACAGGTGAAGGGGTTCAGGTGAGTCTCAGGTTTCATCAGCAGCGTCGGTCTCTGATCCTCAGAAAGGATTTCAGTCTGAAGGAGCGATTGTTCCCAGTTTGATTGATCAGGTGATCGTTGGTGTCCAGAGTCTGGTCCGGTTCCAGAGTCTGGTCCCGATCCAGAGTCTGGTCCCGATCCAGAGTCTGGTCCCGATCCAGAGTCTAGTCCGGTTCTGAGTCTGGTCCAGTTCCTGAGTCTGGTCCAGTTCCTGACTCTGGTCCGGTTCCTGAGTCTGGTCCGGTTCCTGAGTCTGGTCCGGTTCCTGAGTCTGGTCCCGTTCCAGAGTCTGGTCCCGATCCTGAGTCTGGTCCGGTTCCTGAGTCTGGTCCCGATCCAGAGTCTAGTCCGGTTCTGAGTCTGGTCCCGTTCCTGAGTCTGGTCCAGTTCCAGAGTGTGGTCCAGTTCCTGAGTCTGGTCCGGATCCAGAGTCTGGCCCAGTTCCAGAGTCTGGTCCCGATCCTGAGTCTGGTCCCGTTCCAGAGTCTGGTCCCGATCCAGAGTCTGGTCCCGATCCCGAGTCTGGTCCCGTTCCAGAGTCTGGTCCGGTTCCAGAGTCTGGTCCCGATCCAGAGTCTGGTCCCGATCCAGAGTCTGGTCCCGTTCCAGAGTCTGGTCCCGATCCAGAGTCTGGTCCCGATCCAGAGTCTGGTCCCGATCCAGAGTCTGGTCCGGTTCCAGAGTCTGGTCCCGATCCAGAGTCTGGTCCCGATCCAGAGTCTGGTCCCGTTCCAGAGTCTGGTCCCGATCCAGAGTCTGGTCCCGTTCCAGAGTCTGGTCCCGATCCAGAGTCTGGTCCAGTTCTGAGTCTGGCCCGGTTCCGAATACTGGTCCAGTTCCTGAGTCTGGTCCGGTTCTGAGTCTGGTCCGGTTCTGAGTCTGGTCCAGTTCCTGAGTCTAGTCCAGTTCCTGAGTCTAGTCCAGTTCCTGAGTCTGGTCCGGTTCTGAGTCTGGTCCGGATCCAGAGTCTGGTCCCGATCCAGAGTCTGGTCCGGTTTGGTTCTGAGTCTGGTCCGGTTCTGAGTCTGGTCCAGTTCCAGAGTCTGGTCCGGTTCTGAGTCTGGTCCAGTTCTGAGTCTGGTCCGGTTCCAGAGTCTGGTCCCGATCCAGTCTGGTCCGGTTCGGTTCTGAGTCTGGTCCGGTTCTGAGTCTGGTCCAGTTCCAGAGTCTGGTCCGGTTCTGAGTCTGGTCCAGTTCTGAGTCTGGTCCCGATCCAGAGTCTGGTCCCGATCCAGAGTCTGGTCCGGTTCGGTTCTGAGTCTGGTCCGGTTCTGAGTCTGGTCCCGATCCAGAGTCTGGTCCCGATCCAGAGTCTGGTCCCGTTCCAGAGTCTGGTCCCGATCCAGAGTCTGGTCTGGTTTGGTTCTGAGTCTGGTCCAGTTCCAGAGTCTGGTCCGGTTCTGAGTCTGGTCCGGTTCTGAGTCTGGTCCAGTTCCAGAGTCTGGTCCGGTTCTGAGTCTGGTCCGGATCCAGAGTCTGGTCCGGATCCAGAGTCTGGTCCGGTTCCAGAGTCTGGTCCCGATCCAGAGTCTGGTCCGGTTCTGAGTCTGGTCCGGATCCAGAGTCTGGTCCGGATCCAGAGTCTGGTCCGGATCCAGAGTCTGGCCCAGTTCCTGAGTCTGGTCCCGATCCAGAGTCTGGTCCGGTTCGGTTCTGAGTCTGGTCCGGTTCTGAGTCTGGTCCAGTTCTGAGTCTGGTCCCGATCCAGAAGACCAGGTCTGGGGTTAAACCTGGACCAGCTGAAAGCTGTTGCTGTGTTGGACCAGAACTTCCTGGTTCTGATCCAGTTCTACTAAAGTCTAAAGATGTTAAATTAGATTAGATGTTTGTTTGTTGTTTTTCATGTAAACAGATAAAAACACTCGTTTATGGATTTAAATTAATTATCTTCTGCTGTGAGCTCATCATTTCTGATTAGATTATATCATTGTAATTAATGATTTGGTTTAATTACAGATGTTGTGATGTCATCAGTTTATTATAATTAAACATTCTGACATAAAATCATGAATTTAAAAGAAAACGGAACTTTTTTCATAAACTGTAACTTTAACCTGAGCAGGTGTCTGGCCACGCCCAGCAGTGATGTCACAGCGGTCAGGTGATCTCAGACAGGTGTTAGCTGAGCTGGTGGTTGCTGAAGGTCTGATGGTCCAGATGGACGCTAACCTGTCCACCTGTCTGTCTCTGTCCCACAGGGTTTCTACAAAGGAGGGAAGTTTGTCTTCAGCTTTAAGGTAAGAACCTCCGCCTCTGTCCTCAGAGACATCTGTCCTCAGAGACATCTGTCCTCAGAGACCTCTGTCCTCAGGAACTCTCTGTCCTCAGGGACCTCCGTCCTCAGGAACCTCAGAGACCTCCGTCCTCAGAGACCTCTGTCCTCAGAGACCTCCGTCCTCAGTGGACCTCAGTCCTCAGAGACCTCTGTCCTCAGAGACCTCCGTCCTCAGAGACCTCCGTCCTCAGGGACCTCCGTTCTCAGGGACCTCTGTCCTCAGAGGACCTCCATCCTCAGTGGACCTCCGTCCTCAGGAACCTCCGTCCTCAGAGACCACAGTCCTCAGAGACCTCCGTCCTCAGAGACCTCCGTCCTCAGGGACCTCCGTCCTCAGAGACCTCCGTCCTCAGGGACCTCCGTCCTCAGGGACCTCTGTCCTCAGGGACCTCTGTCCTCAGAGACCTCTGTCCTCAGAGACATCTGTCCTCAGAGACCTCCGTCCTCAGGGAACTCTGTCCTCAGGAACCTCCGTCCTCAGGGACCTCCGTCCTCAGAGACCTCTGTCCTCAGAGACCTCTGTCCTCAGGGACCTCTGTCCTCAGAGACCTCCGTCCTCAGGGACCTCTGTCCTCAGAGACATCTGTCCTCAGAGACCTCCGTCCTCAGGGACCTCTGTCCTCAGGGGCCTCCGTCCTCAGGGACCTCTGTCCTCAGAGACCTCTGTCCTCAGGGACCTCTGTCCTCAGAGACATCTGTCCTCAGGGACCTCTGTCCTCAGGGACCTCCGTCCTCAGAGACATCTGTCCTCAGGGACCTCTGTCCTCAGGGACCTCCGTCCTCAGGAACCTCCGTCCTCAGAGACCTCAGTCCTCAGGAACCTCCGTCCTCAGAGACCTCTGTCCTCAGCGACCTCCGTCCTCAGAGACCTCCGTCCTCAGAGACCTCCGTCCTCAGGAACCTCTGTCCTCAGGGACCTCCGTCCTCAGAGACCTCTGTCCTCAGAGACCTCCGTCCTCAGTAACCTTCATCCTCAGGGACCTCTGTCCTCAGAGACCTCCGTCCTCAGGGACCTCCGTCCTCAGGGACCTCCGTCCTCAGAGACCTCCGTCCTCAGGGACCACTGTCCTCAGGGACCTCCGTCCTCAGGGACCACTGTCCTCAGAGACCTCTGTCCTCAGGGACCTCCGTCCTCAGGGACTACTGTCCTCAGGGACCACTGTCCTCAGGGACCTCCGTCCTCAGGGACCACTGTCCTCAGGGACCTCCGTCCTCAGAGACCTCCGTCCTCAGGGACCTCCGTCCTCAGAGGACCTCCGTCCTCAGAGACCTCTGTCCTCAGGAACCTCTGTCCTCAGAGACCTCCGTCCTCAGAGACCTCTGTCCTCAGAGACCTCCGTCCTCAGGATTTGCATCGTATGTCCATGAACCAGCAGCAGCGTCTCAACAGTCTCTGAGTCCAGAACTCAGACCCACGAGTGACTGATGAAATAGAAAAACACCAGAACTGGGGCTGAGGACAGGAATGTGGCCCCTCTGAGACACGGGGTCCGTCTGAGACACGGGGCCACTCTGAGACACGGGGCCCCTCTGAGACACGGGGTCCGTCTGAGACACGGGGTCCGTCTGAGACACGGGGCCACTCTGAGACACGGGGCCCCTCTGAGACACGGGGTCCGTCTGAGACACGGGGTCCGTCTGAGACACGGGGCCACTCTGAGACACGGGGCCCCTCTGAGACACGGGGCCCCTCTGAGACACGGGACCCTTGGTCTTCTGGATGTCCTGTCTGAGTGTGGGATGAGGAGCAGGACAGATCATATCTGATTGATAGAGGACTGTGAGGTGGGGGGGGGGTTCCACCACCGGGACTTCTGGGTAGTTTTTCCACAGCTGGGAATTCTGGGTAGTTTTTCCACAGCTGGGGCTTCTGGGTAGTTTTTCAGGGTGGATGTTGATGTGTCTCCGTCACCAGGAGCAACTGCTCAGAAGACCTTCAGGAACCTCAGCAGACAAGTCCTCTGAGCTGTCCTCTGAGATGTCCTCTGAGACGTCCTCTGAGATGTCCTCTGAGCTGTCCTCTGAGATGTCCTCTGAACTGTCCTCTGAGACGTCCTCTGAGACGTCCTCTGAGCTGTCCTCTGAGACGTCCTCTGAGACGTCCTCTGAGACGTCCTCTGAGCTGTCCTCTGAGATGTCCTCTGAGCTGTCCTCTGAGATGTCCTCTGAGCTGTCCTCTGAGCTGTCCTCTGAGACGTCCTCTGAGATGTCCTCTGAGACGTCCTCTGAGCTGTCCTCTGAGATGTCCTCTGAGCTGTCCTCTGAGATGTCCTCTGAGCTGTCCTCTGAGCTGTCCTCTGAGACGTCCTCTGAGCTGTCCTCTGAGCTGTCCTCTGAGACGTCCTCTGAGCTGTCCTCTGAGACGTCCTCCAGTGTTTCTGGACTCATTCTTGTTTGTTTTTCCTTTTATTTCTTCATTTTTTTCTGGACTCGTCTTCTTTTCCTTTGATGGACGCGGTTGATGGACGGTGGAAGTGGTTCTGCGGCGCCACCAGGTGGTCCGTTACGCTGGTTCAGGTGGAACCGTTTCTGTCTCTGAAGGACTGAGGACGAGGTCGGTCCAGCCTCCCTAGTTTTACCCAGAAGCCCCTGCTGGTGGAAACGGGGCTGAGACGTTTCTCCTTAACTGTGGACGTTAATGTCTCTTTGTGTCCACAGAGTTCTGGTTGGTGTCCCGGACCAGACTGATTTTAGAGATTGATCAGTAATTAGACATTAATACAGTAATCCTGTATTGATTACTGTATTGATCCTTGATCAGTGACCAACAACAGCCGTGTCTTCAGACTCAGCGTCTCCTCTGAATGTTGGACTAACAGTGTTTGTCTTCCAGGTAGGACAGGGTTACCCCCACGACCCCCCCAAAGTAAAGTGTGAGACCATGGTGTACCACCCCAACATCGACCTGGAGGGAAACGTCTGCCTAAACATCTTAAGGTCCGTTGGTCACATGACCTCATCTGAACCTGTCAATCATTTCTGTCAGATGTTCTGCGCGTCTCGAGTTTCCACTAAAACTGTCAAAAACGTCTCTAAATCACTAATTTCATGATTGTGGATGTCAAATATTCTGTAAAGAATCACAACTTTCAACATAAAGTTTCGATGAAGTACCGACGTCAAACCTTTACATTTTTAAATTTTTCCAAAAATTTTGTCATTAAAAAAAAAAGGAAGAAAATTGTCATAAAATTTCAAATTTTACGAAATTGTAACCTAAAATTATTTATGTTCCTGAATTGAGAATGTTGAATAATTGTAACATTTTGTAGTGAAACTTCAAACGTTTCAATCAGCCGGGAGTCGAACCTTCGACCGCGTCTCTGAGTGGACGTCCTCCTCCACCCGCTGAGCTCCAGGACTGTTGCCCCGAACCCCAGTCTGAGCTCAGAGGGGGAGGAGTCCACCTGCGCAGGTGTATGACTGTCTCCTGTCTGACTGACTGTCTCCTGACTCCTGACTGTCTCCTGTCTGACTGACTGTCTCCTGACTCCTGACTGTCTACTGTCTCCTGACTGTCTCCTGTCTGACTGACTGTCTCCTGTCTCTGACTGACTGTCTCCTGTCTGACTGACTGTCTACTGTCTGACTCCTGTCTCCTGTCTGACTGACTGTCTCCTGTTTGTCTCTTGTCTGTCTGACTGTCTCCTGTTTGTCTCTTGTCTGTCTGACTGTCTCCTGTCTGTCTCCTGTCTGTCTGACTGTCTCCTGTCTCCTAACTGTCTCCTGTCTCCCTTCTGTCTCCTGTCTGTCTCTCTCCTGTCTCCTGACTGTCTCCTGTCTCCCTCCCGTCTCCTGACTGTCTCCTGTCTCCCTCCTGTCTCCTGTCTGTCTCCTGACTGTCTCCTGTCTCCTGTCTGTCTCCTGTCTCCTGTCTGACTGACTGTCTCCTGTCTCCCTCCTGTCTCCCTCCTGTCTCCTGTCAGTCTCCTGACTGTCTCCTGTCTCCTGACTGTCTCCTTCCCGTCTCCTGTCTGTCTCCCTCCTGTCTCCTGTCTCCCTCCTGTCTCCTGTCTGTATCCTGACTGTCTCCTGTCTCCTGTCTGTCTCCTGTCTCCTGTCTGACTGACTGTCTCCTGTCTCCCTCCTGTCTCCTGTCAGTCTCCTGACTGTCTCCTGTCTCCTGACTGTCTCCTGTCTCCCTCCTGTCTCCTGTCAGTCTCCTGACTGTCTCCTGTCTCCTGACTGTCTCCTGTCTCCTGACTGTCTCCTGTCTGTCTTGTCCTCAGGGAGGACTGGAAACCCGTCCTGACGATAAACTCCATCATCTACGGTCTACAGTATCTGTTTCTGGTGAGTCCTTCAGCCTGGTCGCGTCTTCACCATCACAACTGTCTTCAGTTCTAGTTCCTGGTCCGGGTCCGGGTCCGGGTCCGGGTCCAGGTCCAGGTCCAGGTCCAGGTCCTGGTCCTGGACCTGGTCCTGGTCCTGGTCCTGATCCTGATCCTGGTCCTGGTCCTGGTCCTGGTCCTGATCCTGATCCTGGTCCTGGTCCTGGTCCTGGTCCTGGTCCTGATCCTGGTCCTGGTCCTGGTCCTGGTCCTGGTCCTGGTCCTGGTCCTGGTCCTGGTCCGGCCCGTTGTGTTTGGACACCTCAGAATGAAAATCTAGTTTTACGAGGTTGACAGGGTTACGTTACTTTGAATGTGCAACGTACAGAAGAGACACCAGAAGTTTCTGTTCCTGTCACTAAAGGTGCTACTAGAGCCGAACGACTTTATCGATTCTGCGATATATTTATCGATATTTCATTTCCCCAGAGAGTATCGATATTTCAGCCGCGGGTATCGATATTCTGAGCTCCCTTCAAAACCCCCATTTAGTCCTCCAGCCGCTAGCGTCGCTGTAGCAGGTTATCCAGAAGCTTCTTTCTCTTCCAGCTACAGCTGAGCCAGTCAGGAGGATGGCGGCGAGTATAAACGCGGCGGCGGCGGCGGCGATTATAAACGCGGCGGCGAGTTTAAACGCGGCGGCGAGTTTAAACGCGGCGGCGAGTTTAAAAACGCGGCGGCGAGTATAAACGCGGCGGCGAGTATAAACCCGACGGCGAGTATAAACCCGACGGCGAGTATAAACCCGGCGGCGAGTATAAACGCGGCGGCGAGTTTAAACCCGGCGGCGAGTATAAACCCGGCGGCGAGTATAAACCCGGCGGCGAGTTTAAACCCGGCGGCGAGTTTAAACCCGGCGGCGAGTATAAACCCGGCGGCGAGTATAAACCCGGCGGCGAGTATAAACGCGGCGGCGACTATAAACCCGGCGGCGAGTATAAACGCGGCGGCGACTATAAACGCGGCGGCGAGTATAAACGCGGCGGCGAGTTTAAACCCGGCGGCGAGTATAAACCCGGCGGCGAGTATAAACGCGGCGGCGAGTATAAACGCGGCGGCGAGTTTAAACCCGGCGGCGAGTTTAAACCCGGCGGCGAGTATAAACCCGGCGGCGAGTATAAACCCGGCGGCGAGTAAACCGGCGGCGAGTATAAACCCGGCGGCGAGTATAAACGCGGCGGCGGCGGCGGCGAGTATAAACCCGGCGGCGAGTATAAACCCGGCGGCGAGTATAAACGCGGCGGCGAGTATAAACGCGGCGGCGAGTATAAATCCGGCGGCGAGTATAAACGCGGCGGCGAGTATAAACCCGGCGGCGAGTATAAACGCGGCGGCGAGTTTAAACCCGGCGGCGAGTATAAACCGCGGCGGCGAGTATAAACGCGGCGGCGAGTATAAACGCGGCGGCGAGTATAAACCCGGCGGCGAGTTTAAACCCGGCGGCGAGTATAAACCCGGCGGCGAGTTTAAACCGGCGGCGAGTATAAACCCGGCGGCGAGTATAAACGCGGCGGCGAGTATAAACGCGGCGGCGAGTTTAAACCCGGCGGCGAGTATAAACGCGGCGGCGAGTATAAACGCGGCGGCGAGTATAAACCCGGCGGCGAGTATAAACGCGGCGGCGAGTATAAACCCGGCGGCGAGTTAAACGGCGGCGAGTTTAAACCCGGCGGCGAGTATAAACCCGGCGGCGAGTATAAACGCGGGCGGCGGCGGCGGCGGCGATTATAAACGCGGCGGCGAGTTTAAAAACGCGGCGGCGAGTATACACCCGGCGGCGAGTATAAACGCGGCGGCGGCGGCGCGGCGCGCGGCGAGTATAAACGCGGCGGCGAGTTTAAAAACGCGGCGGCGCGGCGGCGAGTATAACGGGGCGGCGGCGATTTAAACCCGCGGCGAGTTAAAACGCGGGCGTGGCGAGTATAAACGCGGCGGCGAGTATAAACCCGGCGGCGAGTATAAACGCGGCGGCGGCGCTAAACGCGGCGGCGAGTATAAACGCGGCGAGTAACCCGGCGGCGAGTAAAACGCGGCGGCGAGTATAAAAAGCGGCGAGTATAAATCCGGCGGCGAGTATAAACGCGGCGGCGAGTTTAAACCCGCGGCGAGTATAAAACGCGGCGGCGAGTTTAAACCCGGCGGCGAGTATAAACCCGGCGGCGAGTATAAACGCCGGCGGCGGCGGCGGCGGCGGCGGCGGCGATTATAAACGCGGCGGCGAGTTTAAAAACGCGCGAACCCGGCGGCGAGTATAAACGCGGCGGCCGAACGGCGATATAACGCGGCGGCGAGTTTAAACGCGGCGGCGAGTATAAAGCGGCGGCGAGTATAAACCCGGCGGCGAGTATAAACGCGGCGGCGGCGGCGGCGATTATAAACGCGGCGGCGAGTTTAAACGCGCGGCGACGGCGGCGGCGGCGAGATAAAACGCGGCGGCGAGTATAAACCGGCGGCGAGTATAAACCGGCGGCGAGTATAAACGCGGCGCGGCCGGCGGCGGCGCGGCGGCGATTATAAACGCGGCGGCGAGTATAAACGCGGCGGCGAGTATAAACGGCGGCGAGTATAAACCCGGCGGTAAACCGGCGGCGATATAAACGCGGCGAGGGCGGCGAACGCGGCGGCGATAAAACGCGGCGGCGAGTATAAACCCGGCGGCGAGTAAAACGCGGCGGCGCGTATAAAGGCGGCGACTATAAACGCGGCGGCGAGTATAAACGCCGGCGGCGAGTTTAAACCCGGCGGCGAGTATAAACGCGGCGGCGAGTATAAACCCGGCGGCGAGTATAAACGCGGCGGCGAGTTAAACCCGGCGGCGAGTATAAACCCGGCGGCGAGTTTAAACCGGCGGCGAGTATAAACCCGGCGGCGAGTATAAAACGCGGCGGCGAGTATAAACCCGGCGGCGAGTATAAACGCCGGCGGCGAGTAGTATAAACGCGGCGGCGAGTATAAACGCGGCGGCGAGTATAAACGCGGCGGCGAGTATAAAACGCGGCGGCGAGTATAAACGGCGGCGAGTATAAACGCGGCGGCGAGATAAACCCGGCGGCGAGTATAAACGCGGCGGCGAGTTTAAACCCGGCGGCGAGTTTAAACCCGGCGGCGAGTATAAACCCGGCGGCGAGTTTAAACCCGGCGGCGAGTATAAACCCGGCGGCGAGTATAAACGCGGCGGCGAGTTTAAACCCGGCGGCGAGTTTAAACCCGGCGGCGAGTATAAACCCGCGGCGGCGAGTATAAACCCGGCGGCGCGGCTAAACGCGGCGGCGAGTATAAACGCGGCGGCGAGTAAAGCGGCGGCGAGTATAAACGCGCGCGAGCGGCGGCGAGTATAAACGGCCGGCGGCGATTATAAACGCGGCGGCGAGTTTAAAAACGCGGCGGCGAGTATAAACGCGGCGGCGAGTATAAACCCGGCGGCGAGTATAAACCCGGCGGCGAGTATAAACGCGGCGGCGAGTATAAACGCGGTGGCGAGTATAAACGCGGCGGCGAGTATAAACGCAGCGCCTGCTAGCTTAAAAGCAGATGTGTGGGATCAGTTCAGGTTTAAAAAGAAAAAGGAAAGCGTAGATTTAGACTAAACTATGGCGGTTTGCCAGCTGTGTCACACAAACGTGAAGAACTCTGGAAATACCACCAACCTGCGAGCCCACCTGAAACGTCACCACCCGGACAAGGTAATGCTAACTGAGAGCTAACCCAGGAAGTTGCGGCGCGATCCGAAACAAACCACGCTGGACAGCGACGGCGGTTGTTGCCACCATTTTCCTTCTACTTCACCAGGTCGTAGAAAACTACGGAGTCCGTTGAGACTTTATTAGTCAGGATTTGAGACGTATTCAGCGGAGGTAAACGCCGGTTTAAGGGCTGTGTTCAAAATCTTACTAAGTGTATTTTTCTAATTTCTAGTAAAAATATCTCATCACACTTAAAATCACCTAAATAGTAACATTTCAGTGAGATACAGGAGCTTGTTTTTAGACGGTGCATCTTGAATATCTCGTTAAGTGAAACAGTCTTGAAAACATCTTGTTTTGAGTCGTATCTCAGATGAAACAATTTTTTTTTACTTGACTTGACATGTCATAAGATGTTTAAGCTAATTTCAAGATTAAATATAATGTCTTATTTCATGAAATCTTATTAAGCGAATTTTCACTTCACTACAAGCAAAAATATCTTGTATTAAATTTTTTTTACTTATTTTTTGAGTGGCCTTTTTTCCAGTGTTGTCACTGGTACGGCGCAGTTACTTTTGATTTATGCTAAATTATGAAGCAAGTCTCCGCTGTTATTCAACGCCACAACGGAGAGCGACAATCACGAACTAGCTAAACTTACTAAACTTATCTCTTGTGTTTTTCCACTTCCTCACCGTCTCGGCCGTATCCAGACCCACATTCATCGCTATCTCCCTCCATGAATTACTAGAATATGTGCTGTCTTTGTAGTTTCAGAACCAGAACCGTACAGATGTGGTTTCAGAACCAGAACCGTACAGATGTAGTTTCAGAACCAGAACCGTACAGATGTGGTTTCAGAACCGGAACCGTACAGATGTGGTTTCAGAACCAGAACCGTACAGATGTGGTTTCAGAACCGGAACCGTACAGATGTGGTTTCAGAACCAGAACCGGAACCGTACAGATGTGGTTTCAGAACCAGAACTGTACAGATGTGGTTTCAGAACCAGAATCGTACAGATGTGGTTTCAGAACCAGAATCGTACAGATGTGGTTTCAGAACCAGAACCGTACAGATGTGGGTACTTCCTCATTCCTGCGATGACGCGGATGTAGAATCGACCAATCAGAGGCCTCCTTTCTCTCCTCCCTGCGGTCACCTACCTTTCAGTTCAGTTAATTAAATCATTGGAACACTCACAAGATGTCACCAAAATGACTCTGTGCCGTTAAAATCTTTTAGAAAATGATGTAAATGTATCTTAAGACAAATATTGATATATATTGTATCATGAGCCGAGTATCGTGTATCGCTACAGCGCTAGCGCTTTCACACCTGTCCCGTTTGGATCAGTTGTTCCGAAACAGGGAGCGTTTCCTCCTAAAGATCGGTTCGTTTGGACAGAACCAGCTAGCGGAGGTGGTCTGGGCCCGCCTCCATTCCAGACCTGGACCGCCTCGACCGGTCCGACCAATGACAGAGCAGTTGGTTCATGGCGTTCGTTAACAGCGTTGAACCGCTACAGACGGTTGCCTTGGGAACACAAACGCCTCAAACGAAAAAACAAAACAACTGTATCGATTCAGAATCAGAACAAACCAAACGGGCCACAGGTCTGAAAGCAGAACCTGGAGGTTCTGATCCTTTAATCCCAGTAACATGATAGCCCCGCCCCTCTGAGGTCATCACTACTCAGCAGATTCACCCCAGCATCAGACCTGCAGGCACGGTGGTGGAGGTGTCATGATGGTGTCTGTTGAACTGATCTGACTGTGTTGAACGTGTCCCCCCGTCCCCCTCGTCCCCCCCCCCTCGTCCCCCCCCCCGTCCCCCCCGTCCCCCCCGTCCCCCTGCAGGAGCCGAACCCGGAGGACCCGTTGAACAAGGAGGCGGCGGAAGGTCCTGCAGACGACGAACCGGCGGCTGTTCGAGCAGAACGTCCATCGCTCTCTGAGGGGCGGCTACGTGGGCGCCACCTACTTCGAGAGATGTCTTAAATAACTCGGCGTCCCCGTCGTCCCTCCACCCTCCCCCCCCCCCACCGCTCCCCTTCCTCCCCGTCCGCTTCACCCCTCCTCCCCCCCCCCCCCTACGTCCTCATCAGTCCCGCTCATCAGGAGCCGCAGCGACGGAGAGCAGCACGCCGAAGACGCTCTCCTGTTCCTGAAGAAGAAGAAGAAAACGAAGCCCCGCCTCCTCCTCTTCCTCGTCTCTTTACACATTTCTCAGTTTCACATCCAAGACGCAGAATTCAACCATTTTCACGACCACCAGGAGGCGCCGACCCGCCGCACGTCACCGTCAACCTTCAGACGGACGACGGCGAACAGCAGCTGAGGACGGACGGACGGACGGACGGATGGAGGGGGAGGGGAGGAGGAGGCTGCTCACGTCAACGCCGCAGCACCGATGATCAAAGCGACAACGGCGACGATGATTAACGCGGGATTGTTTTGTTTTTTTTTTTTTGAGTTGGTGGCGGCGACCAGAAGGACACGCCCCTTCATCTCTCCCTGGCTCCGCCCTTCATTCGTTGGTCACAGTTACAGAAGCCAGCAGCAAACTCCAAACCAGCCTCCGGGATGGTCTCATGGTGGTGGTTGCCTAGCAACCTTGGGGGAGGAGCTTCTCAGTCAGAGGGGGGAGCAGATGCGCCTTAAATTTTTCTTTCAGTAAGAAACTTTGTAGCTTTTAACCTGGAGCAACCCCCGCTGGCCCCCGTGGTACCGTGATGGGGAGGGGCTTATGAGATGCAGGGGAGTGGCTAATTTGATGGGGGAGGGGCCTGAGTGGACTGATTGTAGCTCTAGCTTTGGGGCCCCTCTTGCGTTTAGTGGGAGGGTCTTATAAAGTGGGAGGGGCTTGTGACGGCGCAAACATGCCTTAAAGAGTTTTGTTTTCAGTCTGTGTTGAGGGAGGGGCTTGAGCACTGTGGGAGGGGCTTCAGTGAGGGAGGCGGGACCCCAGATCAGTTTGGAGTTTGCTGCTACACATCAGAGCGTTGGTGGGCGGGGCCTTGTATAACAGGGGGTGGGGGGGGGGGTGGGGGGGGGTGGGGGGGTGCTTGTTTAAATGAGTGGGGGTGTGGGTGGGGGGGCAGTATTTGATTTTCTTTTCTGGGGGTTGTGGGTGGGGTCAGGGGGAGGGGCTAATGTTAGGATTAATGTGTATATTGAAACCCCGGCTGTTCACATTGACTGCAATATGATTTATGTTAAATAAAATAAGAACTTGAACGATTCTAACGTGTGGATGACGTTTTCCCGCCGACGGAGACCAGCGCCACATTCAAGCTCCACACTGATCAGACACGACCAGAACCAGAACCCAGACCAGGACTCACTGACCCACATCGGTCCCGCAGGTACATCTACCCTCCATCAGCTCCAGGTGCTGCTGCCAGGTGAGACCTCCTCTGATACCTGGTCTCAGGTCCAACCAGCTGGTCTCAGGTCCAACCACCTGGTCTCAGGTCCAACCAGCTGGTCTCAGGTCCAACCAGCCGGTCTCAGGTCCAACCAGCTGGTCTCAGGTCCAACCACCTGGTCTCAGGTCCAACCAGCTGGTCTCAGGTCCAACCAGCTGGTCTCAGGTCCAACCAGCTGGTCTCAGGTCCAACCAGCTGGTCTCAGGTCCAACCAGCTGGTCTCAGGTCCAACCAGCCGGTCTCAGGTCCAACCAGCTGGTCTCAGGTCCAACCAGCTGCTGGAAACGTCCCTCAGAGGTTCTGGTCCGATGACAGCATCACCAGTTACATCCCAGAGCTGCTCTACTGGACTGGGATCTGGACACTGGAGAACAGATGATCCTGGTGGAGCATCATCCTGCTGGAAGGATCCATCAGAACATGCTCCACCTGGTCAGGTAGGCTGTGGTGTTGAGACCAGGACCAGCTGGTCCACCTGGTCCGGTAGGCTGTGGTGTTGAGACCAGCTGGTCCTGAGGGGTCCGGGTCCGTACGCAGACAGACACCTGTCGCATCACAAACCTGCTTCATAGTCGTTAGACGTTCACTAACTTCACTGACTTTACTAACTTTACTAACTTTACTGACTTAACTGACTTTACTAACTTCACTGACTTCACTAACTTTACTGACGTTACTAACGTTACTAACTTTACTGACTTTACTGACGTTACTAACTTCACTGACTTTACTAACTTTACTGACGTTACTAACGTTACTAACTTTACTGACTTTACTGACGTTACTAACTTTACTGACTTTACTGACTTTACTGACGTTACTAACTTTACTGACTTTACTAACGTTACTGACTTTACTAACTTTACTAACGTTACTGACTTTACTGACGTTACTAACTTTACTGACTTTACTAACTTTACTGACTTTACTAACGTTACTGACTTTACTGACTTTACTGACGTTACTGACTTTACTGACTTTACTAACTTTACTGACTTTACTAACTTTACTGACTTTACTGACTTTACTAACTTTACTGACTTTACTGACTTTACTGACTTTACTGACTTTACTAACGTTACTGACTTTACTGACGTTACTAACTTTACTGACTTCACTAACTTCACTGACTTTACTGACTTCACTAACTTTACTGACTTTACTAACTTTACTGACTTTACTGACTTTACTAACTTTACTGACTTTACTGACTTTACTAACTTTACTGACTTTACTAACTTTACTGACTTTACTGACGTTACTAACTTTACTTACTGACTTTACTAACTTTACTGACGTTACTAACGTTACTGACTTTACTGACTTTACTAACTTTACTGACTTTACTGACGTTACTAACTTTACTGACTTTACTAACTTTACTGACTTTACTGACGTTACTGACTTTACTGACTTTACTGACTTTACTGACTTTACTAACTTTACTGACGTTACTAACTTTACTAACTTTACTGACTTTACTAACTTTACTGACTTTACTAACGTTACTGACTTTACTAACTTTACTGACGTTACTAACTTTACTGACTTTACTAACTTTACTGACGTTACTGACTTTGCTAACTTTACTGACTTTACTAACTTTACTGACGTTACTAACTTTACTAACTTCCAGTGGCGGCTGGTGAAAAAAACTCTTGGCGGGGCTGGTGTGCCAACATTTTTCCCTGCCTAATCTAGCATAAGCATTAAAATGAACAGTCGGAAAATGACAACAGGTCCACAATAATAATTTAATTTCAGTTTCCAGTTTTAAATAAGAAGTAACAATTTACGGCTATATTAGACTTTATGCTATCAAATACTATACAATCAAGGGGTAAATTGTCCCTCCGGAAGGATGCTGTGCAGCCTCTCCAATAAGACACCAGCTGTTGAATCCTCACAGCTGTTGGGTAGCTTGATGGATCAATAGATCATAGCTCCTGTATATTGTTGGGTCCATCAATGTACCTCAGTACCAGGACTAGCTGACGTCAGTACCAGGACTAGCTGACGTCAGTACCAGGACTAGCTGACCTCGGTACCAGGACTAGCTGACCTCAGTACCAGGACTAGCTGACCTCAGTACCAGGACTAGCTGACGTTATGTCCCCACATTGCTTATTCAAAAGCACCACAAAATTTAACACCATTGCTTATCTTGGACACAATATTACGGTTTTTATCTACCTCTTCATTGTGCCTTCTTTCAGTAATGTGGTGCCCATCATCTGGCTGCGTTGCTATGCTAATCTTTCCGAGCACAGCTAGCTTTACGCAGTTTTCCATGTGAACTTTGGATCTCTCATGTTTCTTGAACCGTTCAGAGGTACTTTAAGTCAGTTAGTCCAGTCTTTGTCCAAGTCCAATCACATCTGTCACTTCTGAAGAGGATACAGGGGAAACAGAAAAGTGCATTAGCTGCTCCACAACCTGCCAGCCACGTCTCAGGGTTTAACCAACTCTGACAAAAACTCAGTTTGGACGAATTACCTTTCTCCTTCGTTTACTGGAAAATGTTAATTTCAGGCTTGTCGGGTCCCAGCTCCTTAACGAGAAGTTTTTTCTCCGTCGTCCGTCTCACAAAAGGGAACATTAATAATGATGTCACCGAATTAGGTGGAAGCTGCTCTTGAACTCCAGTTGTCGCCATCTCTCTTCCTCGTTGCCGTATTTTTTTTCTCCCGACGTAGGACAGAGTCTGGGAGTCGCTCTACGAAATAAAACTACCGCTGGCCCTTCACGTAGCTCTAGCTCATAAACCTTCACGCATTTTACGTAGCTGTTGGGGCGACATTTCCAGTGCCCCATCGGCATTAAATTTGGTGACGTTGATAGGCCAATTATCAATCATTTTTACCTAGCAACCATAACCGGATTGGCTATTTAGCTGCAGGTCAGGGGCGCTTTGCCGAGCGCCCCGTGAGAGAATGACGCACTGTAGGTCGGTGGAAATTCACTGTTTAATGAGTGTCAGTTGGTGGAAATGTTGTTTAAATTATTTAAATCGCATGTAGACACACACATACTATTGATTAATCTGATGCTGATCAAAAAAATAAATAAAAATAAAATAGAATAAATATTTTTCCCCTCCACAGCTGGTGGGGCGGCGCCCCAGCGCCCCCTATGGGCCAGCCGCCACTGCTAACTTCACTGACTTCACTAATGTGATATTAAAATTGATTTCAGGCTTCTGAGGCCTTCCTGACCTGGAGTAAGATCACTGACAGGGCTGGATGACATTTGATTAACTGTGATTAAACTCGTCCAAGACGAGGCCACTGTGTTGATATGATATTAAGGCGTCAACTTGTCTGCAGTTTGACGTGTGTCCCAATAAGATCAAGATTGTGTTGTTCAGATATGGATGCAACTGGTTTCCTTAAATTACTGCTGGCCCTGAGTGACGTTGGCATTCTCTGTTGGTTCTGGCTCTCGTGAACATCAGAAATAAATCTCTGTGCACCTGCGTCAGTTTCTCTGTGCCTTAATTAACAGCTGAATTGATACCACACCACTGCATAGTATTACCAGCCTTCACAGGTAAATAAGATCCTGAATTTCAACTTAACAACTAACTTTACTAACTTTATTAACGTCACTAACTTTACTAAATATTGTGAAATCTTCCGTTTTCTTCAGGAGCATTGAACCAGTTATTTCCTGTTCTGACCACATGGGGGCAGACGGATCTGCTGTGTTGACCACAGAGCCCCCATGTGGTCAGAAGAGGAATTACTACATAGCGTGGCTTTAAGACGGTGCGTCTGGATGGACGTCCTCCAACAAGCTGTCCAGAGTTTAAAGATCCAGGACGGATCCAGGACTGGAAGAAAGACCAGTTCTACCAAAGTCCTCCTGGGTCATCGGTGACACAGAACCAGATGAAGAAGCAACCGGGTTTATCTGGTCCTGGTTGGTCCACGTTCATGTGGTCCTCCAGAGAGAAAGTGTGTTTGTTGTGCTGAAATAAAATCATGAAAACATGGAGACATTATTCCTGAATATCCTGATAAAGTCATTTATGACAGAAACAGTTAATAGTGTTGAAATGATCCACGTTTTTAACCGATTAAATAAAAGTTCAGTGGATTCAAAACAGGAACATCAGAAACAGGTTGAAAATGTCTTCATTTATTTATGCTCTAATATCTTATTAAAGTGATGAACTAATGAATAAATAACGGTGAAAACGGTCCACTGAAGTCCAGATTTGTCTCTTCAGTCCTGCTGCAGCGGACCAGGACCTGGACGAGTCCACAGCAGCACGAATACTATTTATTATAAATAAAATAAACAGAAATAAACAGACAACAAAATAGTATTTATATCTATTATTTTAATAATTATTTTTATTATGTGAAGTTACTTCTAGATTAAAGGGCTTTTAAATAAATGTGACTGGATTTATTTGGAAGGTTCATGTCCGGTTCAGACGTGTTTAAAGGTTGTGAAGGGAATGAATCCTGACAGGTGTGTGTAGAAACAGTAGCAGCATCACCTGATCGTTCTGAGCTGATTCAGGTGTAGAAAGTAGCTGCTTTGTTCTTCAGGTTTACCTGGATGACGTGGCAGCAGCAGGTGCTTCAGAGGGTCAGTGTCGGTCCAGGTGTATCTCTGCTTATTCAAATAGAACTCTTCAATCAGCACCTGGAAACAGTAAAAGTTTCCATAACATTGAGAAACAAAGAGGAACCATAAAAGCAGCAGCTTAAAACCAGACTGTTTAAACTGTTAATTAATTAATTAATCTTTTCTGGATTGACTGCTGGTCGTTTCTAACTCAGAGTCTCGTCTTCAAAACTCTCAGGTGAAGTTTTGTTGTCCATGAAACTGTTAACGAACCTAACCTTCAAACCAAGACCCGGACCTGGACCCAGACCCAGACCTGGACCCAGTCTCAGACCCAGACCCAGACCCAGACCCAGTCTCAGACCCGGACCCAGACCCAGTCTCAGACCCAGACCCAGACCCAGTCCCAGACCCAGACCCAGTCCCAGACCCAGACCCAGTCTCAGACCCAGTCTCAGACCCAGACCCAGACCCAGTCTCAGACCCAGACCCAGACCCAGACCCAGTCTCAGACCCAGACCACCCAGACCCAGGACCCAGACCCAGTCTCAGACCCAGACCCAGTCTCAGACCCAGACCCAGTCCCAGACCCAGACCCAGACCCAGACCCGGACTCAGAGTCAGACCCAGACCCGGACCCAGACCCGGACTCAGAGTCAGACCCAGACCCGGACCCAGACCCAGAGTCAGACCCAGCAGCCAACCACAGCTGTTATCTCTGGACACGAGTCCCTAGACGACACAAAGACAGTCGTTGGAGACATTTGAATAAGCAGAGATACAGCTGGACCAACAATGGCCCTCTGATCCACCTGCTGCCACGTCATCCAGGTAAACCTGAAGAACAAAGCAGCTACTCTCTACACCTGAATCAGCTCACAACGATCAGGTGATGCTGCTACTGTTTCCACACACAGAGTTTTTATTAAGCTCCAAAGCTTTAACCCTTTATTCCACGGTGTTGCCATATGGCAACAATTACTTTATCTCAATTTTACTAAAAGACAGTAATGTAAAATCTATTTTTTTTACTGTTCGGTTGTGAAAAAAGGCTCTTTTATTTTTTAATGAGACAAATAATGCGTCAGATCACATGACCAGGAAAAAACTGTTAGCACTTTTTCATGGAAACATTGGGGTCCCTAAAGTTGTCTAACGGCTACGTATTTAAGCAAAAGTCCCTCAAGAAAAAAAAATGAAACACTATCTGGGGTAAATTAATTCTTAATTTTCATCCTCAAAACCAGTTTAGATATGAGTTTTTTGTAAAAGCTAAAATGTATTTGTTGCCACATGAATACATGCAAATATGGAAGTGATCTATGTCTTTAAGCTACAGAGCAGTCGCTACTCTGAGACCATGTTCACTGTTTTTATTAGATTTAAAAGGGAAAAAACATCATTTATATTTATATTTTGTAATTTCAGACATTCCACACTACTTGGAATTATATGCATCATTTTCTGCTTTTTTTGACTGCATGGCCAGTTTACATGAGTCGGGAGACAGAACTGGGCAGAGTTAGTAATGGGTCGCCAACTGGTTTCAGAACCGTCCTGTGATCCTCCTGAACACATCTGGAGGAGCCAAACCCAACCGTCCTGTGATCCTCCTCAACACATCTGGAGGAGAAGAACCCAACCGTCCTGTGATCCTCCTGAACACATCTGGAGGAGCCAAGACCAGGTCCAAGACCAGATCCAAGATCAGGTCCAAGACCGGGTCCAAGATCAGATCCAAGACCAGGTCCAAGACTACGTCCAAGACCAGATCCAAGACCAGGTCCAAGATCAGGTCCAAGACCAGATCCAACATCAGGTCCAAGACCAGGTCCAAGACCAGATCCAAGATTAGGTCCAAGACCAGATCCAAGATCAGGTCCAAGACCAGGTCCAAGACCAGGTCCAAGATCAGGTCCAAGATCAGGTCCAAGACCAGGTCCAAGACCGGGTCCAAGATCAGGTCCAAGATCAGGTCCAAGACCAGGTCCAAGACCAGATCCAAGTTCAGGTCCAAGATCAGGTCCAAGATCAGGTCCAAGACCAGGTCCAAAACCAGATCCAAGACCAGGTCCCAGATCAGGTCCAAGACCATATCCAAGACCTGATCCAACATTAGGTCCAAGATCAGGTACAAGACCAGGTCCAAGATCAGTTCCAAGACCAGGTCCAAGATCAGGTCCAAGATCAGGTCCAAGACCAGGTCCAAGATCAGGTCCAAGATCAGGTCCAAGACCAGGTCCAAGATCAGGTCCAAGATCAGGTCCAAGACCAGGTCCAAGACCAGGTCCAAGAGCAGGTCCAAGACCAGTTCCAAGACCAGGTCCAAGATCAGTTCCAAGACCAGGTCCAAGACCAGGTCCAAAACCAGATCCAAGACCAGGTCCCAGATCAGGTCCAAGACCAGATCCAAGACCAGGTCCAAGACCAGATCCAACATCAGGTCCAAGATCAGGTACAAGACCAGGTCCAAGATCAGTTCCAAGACCAGGTCCAAGATCAGGTCCAAGACCAGGTCCAAGATCAGGTCCAAGATCAGGTCCAAAACCAGGTCCAAGATCAGGTCCAAGATCAGGTCCAAGACCAGGTCCAAGATCAGGTCCAAGATCAGGTCCAAAACCAGGTCCAAGACCGGGTCCAAGATCAGATCCAAGACCAGTTCCAAGACCAGATCCAAGACCAGGTCCAAGATCAGGTCCAAGATCAGGTCTGTCACGTTGGTCGAGTGGCCATAGAGATGTGTATCCCAGTAAGCCTACTGAAGGACAAGTCACAAATGCTCTTGGGTTTTTCCCTTTTCTTTATTTTCAATTACAGTCCACAAAACTCCAACACCAGCCAACACACCTTCAAAATGGCTGACACCCACACCTAATAAACAATTCCAGCTAATTGGAACATACCACCTGTGGGGTGCCTAGAATTCCCCAGTACACAAACAAATATAAATATCTATTTTAAAATATATACATTCAGTCCTTCTAAAATTCCAATCAAACATTAAACATTAAACATTAAGCCCAGACCCCCCCCCCCCCCCCCCCAGGGAATGTCCCTCTGTGCACATGAGAAACCAGAGCCAGGAGTAACCACAATCAGTCCACGCCACTGGCTGGTAGCTCACCCTTGGATGTCCCCACCACCTGGAACCTGGCTTACCACAATATAAAGTTACCATGTTAACCATATAACATCCCAATACAAATGAGGTAACGGCATTTCGTCGTTACAAGGTCCAAGACCAGGTCCAAGACCGGGTCCAAGATCAGGTCCAAGATCAGGTCCAAGACCCAGTCCATCAGATCCAAGACCAGGTCCAAGATCAGGTCCAAGATCAGGTCCACCAGGTCCAAGACCGGGTCCAAGATCAGGTCCAAGATCAGGTCCAAGACCAGATCCAAGACCAGTTCCAAGATCAGATCCAAGACCAGGTCCAAGATCAGGTCCAAGATCAGGTCCAAGACCAGGTCCAAGACCAGGTCCAAGAGGTGTCCCAAGACCAGGTCCAAGATCAGGTCCAAGATCAGGTCCAAGACCAGTCCAAGACCAGGTCCAAGATCAGGTCCAAGATCCAGTCCAAGACCAGGTCCAAGATCAGGTCCAAGACCAGTCCAGATCAGGTCCAAGATCAGGTCCAAGACCAGGTCCAAGACCAGGTCCAAGACCAGATCCGGTCCCCAGGTTCCAAGACCAGGTCCAAGACCAGGTCCAAGACCAGGTCCAAGACCAGGTCCAAGATCAGGTCCAAGACCAGTCCAGGTCCAAGATCCAGGTCAGGTCCATCAGGTCCAAGATCCAGGTCCAAGACCAGGTCCAAGACCAGGTCCAAGATCAGGTCCAAGACCAGTCCAAGACCAGGTCAAGATCAGGTCCAGATCAGGTCCAAGATCAGGTCCAAGACCAGTCCAAGATCAGGTCCAAGACCAGGTCCAAGTCAGGTCCAAGACCAGGTCCAAGACCAGGTCCAAGACCAGGTCCAAGATCAGGTCCAAGACCAGGTCCAAGATCAGGTCCAAGACCAGGTCCAAGACCAGGTCCAAGATCAGGTCCAAGACCAGTTCCAAGACCAGGTCCAAGACCAGGTCCAAGATCAGGTCCAAGACCAGGTCCAAGACCAGGTCCAAGACCAGGTCCAAGATCAGGTCCAAGATCAGGTCCAAGACCAGGTCCAAGACCAGGTCCAAGACCAGGTCCAAGATCAGGTCCAGGACCAGGTCCAAGACCAGGTCCAAGATCAGGTCCAAGATCCAGGTCCAAGACCAGGTCCAAGACCAGGTCCAAGGTCCAAGACCAGTCCAAGAGGTCCAGGTCCAAGACCAGGTCCAAGAGACCAGGTCCAAGATCAGGTCCAGATCAGGTCCAAGACAGGTCCAAGAAGATCAGGTCCAAGACCAGTCCAAGACCAGGTCCAAGATCAGGTCCAAGACCAGGTCCAAGAGGTCCAAGAGTCCAAGACCAGTCCAAGACCAGGTCCAAGAGGTCCAAGTCCAGGTCCAGAGGTCCCAGGTCCAAGACCAGGTCCAAGATCAGGTCCAAGACCAGTCCAGTTCCAAGACCAGGTCCAAGATCAGGTCCAAGATCAGGTCCAAGACCAGGTCCAAGACCAGGTCCAAGACCAGGTCCAAGATCAGGTCCAAGATCAGGTCCAAGACCAGTCCAAGACCAGGTCCAAGTCAGGTCCAAGACCAGGTCCAAGTCAGGTCCAAGACCAGTCCAAGACCAGGTCCAAGACATCAGGTCCAAGAGGTCAGGTCCAAGACCAGGTCCAAGACCAGGTCCAAGATCAGGTCCAAGACCAGTTCCAAGACCAGGTCCAAGACCAGGTCCAAGACCAGGTCCAAGATCAGGTCCAGGACCAGGTCCAAGACCAGGTCCAAGACCAGGTCCAAGACCAGGTCCAAGATCAGGTCCAAGACCAGTTCCAAGACCAGGTCCAAGACCAGGTCCAAGACCAGGTACAAGATCAGGTCCAGGACCAGGTCCAGGACCAGGTCCAAGACCAGGTCCAGGACATGTTTCCATCGTATTGTCTTCCACATGCTGGACCCCAGTAGAGACATGGATCCTCTATCTGTCCCAGATCTCAGAAAATGTCCAACTAAATATCGGTTAATACATTTAATTTAGTATAAGTGGGATTTATTTAGTCTTGTTTTCAATAAAATTATGTTTTGAGATAAAAAAATTGATTTTATGGTCATTTCCATATCTCTGCAGTGTTGCCATATGGCAACAACTATACCAACTACCCCCCTTTAAAAAAAGATTATAAATATATATATGTATATATATATATATATATATATATATATATATATATATATATATATATATATATATATATATATATATATGTATATATATTTCCATTATTTAAGCAAAGTAAAAACACATTAAAACATTTTTATCATGTTTAAATAATAATTCATTAGAGTGTTAACTCTAAACTCCTCCCTTCCTGTCAGTTACAGAAACATAATAAAATAATGACATCAGACACCTGTAGAGCTGTAAACTCCTCCTCCTGTGGTTCAGGTATCCAGGTGAGAGTTTGCTCAGCTGCAGCTGACTCCTCCCCCCGAAGACACACCTGTTATCTGCATGTGGCAGTTGGTCACATGACCTCTGAGGGGTCAGTCAGGTTTCCAGTGTGTCTGTGGAGTGTAACACCTGACCTCACCTTCCAGACCGGACAGGTGACATCACCTGCTGTTTTAAGGACGTCACATAAATACATTTATTATTGATTCGTTTTTTTCCAGTAGATTATTACCTTTATGTTTCTGATGCTGTTAACAGTGACACTTAAGATCCTTAGTTCCTGGTGGACAGGAGGGAACTGAAGTTCCATCACCTGGACCAGTCCATCACCTGACAGTTCCAGTCACCAGTCCATCACCTGGACAGGTCCATACCAGTCCATCACCTGGACAGGGTCCATCACCTGGACAGTCCATCACCTGGACAGGTACCAGTCCATCACCTGGACAGGACCAGTCCATCACCTGGACATCACCAGTCCATCACCTGGACAGGGTCACCAGTCCATCACCTGGACAGGTCCATCACCAGTCCATCACCTGGACAGGTACCAGTCCATCACCATACCACATCACCTGGACAGGTACCAGTCACCTGGACAGGTACCAGTCCATCACCTGGACAGGGTCACCCAGGTCCACACCAGTCCATCACCTGGACAGGACAGGTCACCAGTCACCAGTCCATCACCTGGACAGGTCACCCAGTCCATCACCTGGACAGGGTCCCACCTGGACACCAGTCCATCACCTGGGTCCATCACCTGGACAGGTCACATCACCACCAGTCCATCACCTGGACAGGACAGTCACCAGTCACCAGTCCATCACCTGGACAGGGTCCACAGGTCCATCACCAGTCCATCACCTGGACAGGCAGTCCATCACCTGGGACAGGACAGACCAGTCCATCACCTGGACAGGTACCAGTCACCAGTCACCCAGTCCATCACCTGGACAGGCCAGTCCATCACCTGGACAGGGTCCATCACCAGTCCATCACCTGGACAGGTCCATCACCTGGACAGGTCCATCACCTGGACAGGTCACCAGCCATCACCTGGACAGGTCCAGTCCATCACCTGGACAGGGTCACCAGTCCATCACCAGTCCATCACCTGGACAGGTACCAGTCCATCACCTGGACACCAGTCCATCACCTGGACAGGTCACCAGTCCATCACCTGGACAGGCCTGGACACCAGTCCATCACCTGGACAGGTACCAGTCACCTGGATCACCTGGACAGGGTCCATCACCAGTCCATCACCTGGACAGGGTCCAGGTCACCAGTCCATCACCTGACAGGTCCAGTCCATCACCAGTCCATCACCTGGACAGGTCCATCACCTGGACAGGTCCATCACCTGGACAGTACCAGTACCAGTCCATCACCTGGACAGGGTCCATCACTGGACAGGTCACCAGTCCATCACCTGGACAGGTACCAGTCCATCACCTGGACAGGTCTCCAGTCCATCACCTGGACAGGACCAGTCACCTGGACAGGTCACCCAGTCCATCACCTGGACAGGTCACCAGTCCATCACCTGGCACCTGGACAGGTCCATCACCTGGACAGGTCACCAGTCCATCACCCTGGACAGGTCTACCAGTCCATCACCTGGACAGGTACCAGTCCATCACCTGGACAGGTCACCAGTCCATCAAGCATCAGTACCAGAGTTCCAGCTCTAATTGTGGATAAAACCTTTGGTTTTAAGACGTTACTTTTATGGTTCCTCTTTGTTTTATACGTTATGCAAACTTTACTGTTCTCAGGTGTGTTTCACCTGTTCTCCTCTTTAGGTCATCCTGCTGTGTCCAGCTGCTGATTGGTTGTCTGAAAGGGGAGGCGTGGCCTTCCAGCATCCCATAACTGACGGTTCTGTCCTGCTGAGCTCAGACCGTCTTCGTCTGAGAAGATCCAGACGGAACCACCCAGAAGAACCGCTGATCCAGCAACCCCAGCAGCCAGAACACCTCTCTGGACCAGGACCAGCTCTCCCAGTCTCTCCCAGTCTCTCTGGACCAGGACCAGCTCTCCCAGTCTCTCCCAGCTCTCCCAGTCTCTCAGGACCAGGACCAGCTCTCCCAGTCTCTCTGGACCAGGACCAGCTCTCCCAGTCTCTCTGGACCAGGACCAGCTCTCCCAGTCTCTCTGGACCAGGAACCAGCTCTCCCAGTCTCTCTGGACCAGACCAGCTCTCCCAGTCTCCCTGCAGGTCTGCAGCGTCGCTCATTTCTGGAACCTTCAGGTGAGAACCAGACGTTTATGTTAATGTTTTACAGGTGTGAAACTCCACAGGTGGACGTTTTAAACTGTCTAACAGGTGAACAGGTGAACAGGTGAACAGGTGAGGTGTAGAGCTGTCAGGTGAGAACATCAGGACAGTCAGGTCACCACGGCCTGTTTATCGATTAATGTTTGGGTTAAACTGTAAAGAGAAGAGTTAATCAAAGTTAATTGAATTGCTTCAATTGGTAACAAGCTATTCAATTAAGTTTATCCAAGTTAATTTATTAAGTTTGTTGAAATTCACAAATTCATGTCAGCTTTACTCAAATCATTTATTCCAAATTAAAAATTCAAATCCCTCTGACTTAATTTTATAGAAAGTCGACTCAAAATTTTAAGTTGTTCTAAATTAAAATACTATACTATCCAAAAGTATATTATCACTTACATTATACTTAAAATACAGCTTGAATTTAAATTATCCTAAAAAGTATGTTTTAGTGTGTTATTTTAGTTTTTCAAATAGGAGTAAATACTAGTAGTCAGAAGTTTAACGTGGTTAAAAAAAAGATGAAGAAATGGAGATTGCACAAATTAAACATTTTAAATTCTATTGTGAAAACATCACAAATTATAAAACAGTTTTTCACAAATGGGGCATTAAACATAGTAAACAGTTTTTTTGAAACTTAAAAAAAAAAAAAAAAAAGAATCAAAGCTCCTAAACCGCCACATTTTCCAAGAACATGTTTTTGTCAAAATGTAATAACAGTAGTCATTATTTTTCTACATCTTCAAGACCAAACTGAAAACCAGTAACAGTTATGTTTTTTACTCAGTGTTTTACTCCAGGCTTTTATAAGCGCAACAACCAAACTAAGTTCAAAAAGTCCAGTTTGAAACATTGTAATGTTCTAAAACTTCAAAGAACACAGAAGATAATCTGTCCGGTGTCTTTACGGCGAGTCCTGAAGTCTGAACTCTGGAAACGTCTGGTGCTGCTCGAGTAGCAGGAAGATTTTATGGAACAAATGTGAAGAACAACGACTTTGGATAAGTCAGGTTTAAGTCAGGTTTAATGCAGGTTTAATACATGTTTAAGTCAGGTTTAATGCGGGTTTAACCCTTTATAGGGCACTCATTGAAATACTTGGAAATTTAAAATTTCAACCCTGGAGTGTTATTGGTGGATATAAGAGGACATTTCTTCTTTTTTGACTTTTTAAAAAAGTTTCATATTTAGGCTGCAAATCAAAGTCAACGAAGTTACCATATACGGTTCCTTGCCCATCTAGGGTAAAAAAAAAAAAGCATTCCAAATAATATGTGGATATGTCATTTTCAAAAATACAAATAAAGATGAAGGGACATTTATGAAGGTTATTTATTTAATAACTTGTCAGACAAACTTATTTGTGTCAAAATTGTGTCAAAAACTTACACGTGTGTCAAAATATAACACACACAATACAAATAATTTGCCAAATATGCCAAATCAATATACCAAATCAATATGCCAAATCAATATAATCAATATACTTTGAAAATATGTAAAATATGTAATATATATGTGTGTGTACATTATGAAAGCGTATTGCTGCCACACCAGGAAAAAAATAATAGCTCAGTATTACGCTATAACATGAAGTTTACTGTTCTAACAAGACTTTCAGATTATAACAATATATTTTTCTATAATAACAATATATCTTCATTTTAAAATAATGATTTATATTATAAAAAAGTGAAAAGTTTCATGTTATAATGTGATAATTTATATTGTAAGAACATGAAAAGTTTCACGTTATAGTGTGAAACTATTATAAATTGAAACCTTTTATTTTCTTACAATATAAATTGTTCGCATTATGACATGAAACTTTTCACATTTTTACAATATAAATTATTATGTTTTATCACTTTATTTTTATAACGTGAAAATATATTGTCATAACATTAAAAACATCTTGTTAGATCAATAAGCTTTTCAGGTTATAACCTAATGCTGATCCATTATTTTTTTCCTGGTGTGGCAGTGATACGTTTCCCTAATAAATATAGTATATAGTTTGGTTGTTTATGTATTTTTTCACGATAAGGCTCGCAGTTTAAAAAAATCTGAAAAAAATGTGCCATAAAAGTGTGATTAAAAAAAGCTGACTGGGTCTAAAGCACAGATATTTAACTATTATTGGCTTGAAAATCTATATAAAAGGGTTACATTTTTCACTGGAACACTGTATAAGCTTATATATTTCTGTAGAAACATCCAATGCACTAGTAAGTACTGTTTTCTTTAAGTATAATTCATTATTGGTGAAAAAATACAATAAACATGACTTGCTATACATATCGGGCGTATGTCTATAAATAGACTTGCCTGACACTTGCGCTAGTGTTATGAGAACAGGGCGTATGATCAAATATGGGGTCTCCTTTTTTCACTCGAAAATTTCGTTACATTCTACAAATTCAACACAAACAACACTTATGCCAACATTTAGTTAAACTATTAAACAACATTTTGTGTGAGTTTCATCCACTTGCCATGGTTAATTTGGAAGCTAGCAGTGCAGTTTGGGATCCAGTAGAGGGCAGACGATCGCATTTTTCGACTTCTGATGAAACAAGGAAGTTTGAGACGCTCTAGCTCACTCGTGATTGGTCAGAGGCCATAGTGACGATGTTGTGATGTAGCCTGACCTTTGTTGATTGGCTGGATGAAGTCACGTGATTCTGCCCCTTCTTAAAGAGACACGAGAGTGCCGTTTTTAAAGCCTGTGGAAGTTACCATATATGGTTCCTTGCCCGATAAAGGGTTTTAATGCATATATCAAACCCAGAGGCAGCACACATGCTGAAGCCCCCCCCCCCCCCCCCCCCCATGGGTTAAAACTTTGACTGGAACTCATCGTTCACTGCAGAATTTAGCAAACAAAAGTGAGGTAAATTGGACAAATTGCAGGCTTTAATCAAAAAATTGAATTCTTAGACTTTATGTCAAAGCAGAATAACTATTTCCACTGATCCAGCCGGTGGTTATCTGAGGGCGGGACTCAACCAGTGACCTGCGGTCAGGTGAGGCAGGGGAGGCCGTGCCTCACCTGCCATCATGGAAAGAAAGAAATGAAAAAATATATATATGTTTTATATTTATCAATTGATTTGTACTATAAAGTAATTTTCCATTTAACTTCACCATTTTTAGATTATTTTTTTATTCAAAATGGCTGAATTTTCACATTTACCATTCAAATACTGAGAAGATGCGGCGGTGAGGCAGCACCCCGCTGAGCCTCACCATGGATTGCGCAATGACTCGGCTAACTGTGCTGCCATGCTAGTAGTGACATCAGATCGCCGTCTCTTTGTATGTCACTATTAAAATGTTTAAACACGTTTGCTATATGAAATAGGTTTCCATAGTTTAGCTGATTTATATAATGAACAGCAACTATATGTGTGTAATGTGTTTCTTGTGCCGGCGCGATCATAAAACGGCTGAGAAGAGGCACGGGGTGAGGCACGCACTTCTCCTGCCTCACGTTAGGGGGCGCTAGTGACACATTAGCATTAGCACATTAGCTGCAGAATAAGAGACTGATGAAGTCAGAGCCGCTCCTAACGACTGCTGTCCACCGGTGGCCCCACCCGCCCCTAACGACTGCTGTCCCCCGGTGGCCCCACCCGCTCCTACCGACTGCTGTCCCCCGGTGGCCCCACCCGCTCCTAACGACTGCTGTCCACCGGTGGCCCCACCCGCTCCTACCGACTGCTGTCCCCCGGTGGCCCCCCCGCTCCTACCGACTGCTGTCCCCCGGTGGCCCCACCCGCTCCTACCGACTGCTGTCCCCCGGTGGCCCCACCCGCTCCTAACGACTGCTGTCCCCCGGTGGCCCCCACCCGCTCCTACCGACTGCTGTCCCCCCGGTGGCCCCACCGCTCCTACCGACTGCTGTCCCACCCCGGTGGCCCCACCCGCTCCTACCGACTGCTGTCCCCCGGTGGCCCCACCCGCTCCTAACGACCTGCTGTCCCCCGGTGGCCCCAACCCCGCTCCTACCGACTGCTGTCCCCCGGTGGCCCCACCCTGCTCCTACCGACTGCTGTCCCACCTGTGTGGCCCCACCCGCTCCTACCGACTGCTGTCCACCGGTGGCCCCACCCTCTCCTACCGACTGCTGTCCCCCGGTGGCCCCCCCCGCTCCTACCGACTGCTGTCCACCGGTGGCCCCACCCGCTCCTACCGACTGCTGTCCCCCGGTGGCCCCACCCGCTCCTAACCGACTGTTGTCCCCCGGTGGCCCCACCCGCTCCTAACGACTGCTGTCCCCCGGTGGCCCCACCCGCTCCTAACGACTGCTGTCCCCGGTGGCCCACCCGCTCCTAACGACTGCTGTCCCCCGGTGGCCCCACCCGCTCCTAACAGCTGTTGTCCCCCGGTGGCCCCACCCGCTCCTAACCGACTGCTGTCCCCCGGTGGCCCCACCCGCTCCTACCGACTGCTGTCCACCGGTGGCCCCACCCGCTCCTAACAGCTGTTGTCCACCGGTGGCCCCACCCGCTCCTACCGACTGCTGTCCCCCGGTGGCCCCACCCGCTCCTACCGACTGCTGTTCCCCGGTGGCCCCACCCGCTCCTAACGGCTGTTGTCCCCCAGTGGCCCCACCCGCTCCTAACAGCTGTTGTCCCCCAGTGGCCCCACCCCCTCCTAACGACTGTCCTTTCACTGGTGTGGCTCTCCTGACCCAAACAAAGGGTCCAGTGAAACTCCACTAACGAAGTATTGTCTTTAGAAGGTGGTGGGTTACACCCCCACAGAGGTTAAAAACCAGTCATACTCCACTGTTTGTCGGCCTAGTGCAGACTGGTTTACACTGGTCAGACTGGTCAGACTGATGCGTTGAGAACTGGTGAAGCCGCTTGGATAAGAGGCCAAACGTCTTCTAGACAAATCTAAGTCCAGTTGCTGATGATTCAATTGTTGCGAGATGGAACTTACCTGGAAAAATGAGAATATCCACAGAATTAACGAGTTGTTTTCTGGCATGAGGGGGTATTCTTGGATTTCCTTACTGAGTAATCGTTTTTCTGATTATGCCGACGTCACTTGAACATAACATTCACTGCTGGTCATTCAAGGCTCAGAGGGAGCGAGGACACTGCTGTGTTGACAGAAATATGTTATCGGGGCTATTCGTCGTGATATCGGACTTATCAGGATGACGTCATAATTTCCTGTTATAGTTATCTGGTTGATAATTATCGTGGAACCCTAAATGAGACGGTGAACTTCTGTTACGGTTCATCTGAGGTTGTGTTTGTTTGGGCTGAAGAGGAAATGAACTCTGCTGTGTTGTTTTTTCAGTGATGGCCCCCCCACGACCGTCTGCCTCAGTGCTGCTGGCGTCCCTGATACTTCTGGGCTGGACGACCTCTGGTTGGTCCGATTCCTCCATCAACCCGTCAGCCGTCAGCAGGTTCAAGAGGGATATGGATCCACAGACCAAAGAGGCAACTCTGAACTCCATCAATGTTGCAACCAACGCCCTGAGCGTTGTCAAAACTGTCATTGACACGATTGATCCAGCAAAGGTAACGGAGGTGTTGAAAGCTGTCGGTAACTTCGCTGCCATCGCCCCAGGCATCGGCACTGCCATCTCTGCCGTCATCAGTCTGATCTTGGTCTTCGTACCGACCAAAGACCCGGTGATGGACAAGTTATCTGAAATGAGCATGAAGCTGGACGGTATCTCCATCCAGATCTCCAACCTGGCAAAAGATGTGAAGGTTCACACCTACCTGAGCAGCTACGAGCGATACCAGACGAAGATAAATACCGCCTGGACGAAGTTCAACCAACTCCTGGAGAAGAAGGGCTCTGATAATTGGAACCAGTCTGTTGAAACCTTCATCAAGTACTATGAAACAAGTGCAATTGAAAACAATGTGGACAACTTCTACCACGTCTTGACAAAAACTGACGATAAAAACATCAACGATTTGTTGTCAGTTCAGTTCAAATGTCACGTTGGCATAATCGGCATCGGAAACCCTGAACTTATACAGTCTGCTGCTGAAGGGACTGATTCTGAATCAGGCGTACTGGAGACTGGCTAAAATCACGCCGCTGACTGACCAGAAAGAACTGACGAAGATGTTACAGACGGTCCATGAATCACAACAAAAAATCCTGAACGACTGCGTGGAGAAATCGGAGAACCAGATGAAGGAAGATGTGAAGGAACTCGCCATCCAGTACGGTTCTGGAAACAAACTGGTCGCTGCTACTGAGATCAAGAAGTTTCTGGACAAGAAGTACGGCTGGTACCAGTGGGTGGTGGTGGTTTACGACACCGATAAGGCCAAAAAACACACCATTTATGATATGAAGCCCATTGAGACGGAGAAGGTGACTGTAGCGGTGGGCTACACCCTGAAAGTAGAGGTGGAACAACTTTGGATCAATTCTAAAAGAAGCTGAGACCTGCTTAAAGAAACAAAACTGCCACGTTAAGAATGGACTGGAATAAATGCAAGAATAGATACAAGTCTCAACACCCGGCTGGCAGCACTCGTGAAGTCCCGATCGATTTTTCTAAATACACCATCATAACAGATGTGACCAGAAGCAAAGATTTTGCACAAGTCCCGCCCCCAGACTTTCAAGTCTCTTGTAAAAAAAGTTTTGGTGGGTTTTCCCAAAAGATTTCTCTACATTTGTCCACCCAGCTGCCCGTCTGCGACCCAAACCCGTGTCAGAACAATGGGAAATGCACCAGGCTGCTGAAGTCCAACGAGTACCTGTGCAGGTGTTCAGAGGGTTTCTATGGAAACAAATGTGAGGGGAAAATAGATCTGACTGAGATGAACAAGGCTCTGGAGCAGCTCGACTCCTCTTCAACCGGCCAGAACGGCCAGAAAGGCTCGAAGGGTCCTCGTTCCGGCTAGCATCGCTGCCCAACAAAGCTGGATGAGAACAGAACCATGAAGGCCGAGATGTCATCTGACACCTAACAGATACTCTCACAAACATTTGATTAGAGTTTAAACACAACTAAAGTGTGCTTCAGTTTCATTATTGGCTGTATGAACCCCACAGATGAAAAGATGTCGAAGAATTAACCTTAAACTGAATCTCTGGACCGGGTTTTCCTGGTTGACTCATTTATTTCTGACTAGTTAAAGAATTTGAGGAGCAGTTCTGCTTTTTCTTTTGGGTTTTAAAGGCTGATATTTGTTCAGACCTGAATTAAATGTTAGAAAATGAAAACATGACTGCATGTTAGTGGCGTTGAATTCATGTGGTTTAATTGGACTGTATTTAACTGGAATTAAATTTGATTGGCTCTGTCTGTAATGTGTCTGGAGGTGACCTTTGTGGTGAACTGCTGTTAAAATAAACTGAACTGAAAACACCTGAAGCAGACATGTTGATTGAACGTGAACGTGTCCTGGTCAGCTGCTGGTACCCAGAGTTCAACTGGTTTTGGCGTTGTGCTGCCCTCTGCTGGAATCAGCTTAAGGTTGCGTCAAAATGAACAATCTATAAAAATATTAATAAAAGACCTATTTAAAGGGGGATATTCTGACTTCCAAAGGTCCAGAAAGTGTTCTGTGGTTGTCTTCAGACAACTTTATTCTCAAACTCCAACCTCTCCAGAGACCTGGGGGGGGGGGGATTATCAGCATCTGTAGTCGTGTTAGAGGCTAAACTGGGGAGTTACAGTCAATACTACTTTATTGATCCTCTAAACCAGTGGTTCTGAACTGGTCCGGCTTCAGGACCCACCGTCACCCTTAACGACCAGCCGCGACCCAAATCAAGGAAAATTTCCAACTTCTCAAATTTATTGAATGAAAAGATCGTGCAGTTTGAATCGGATATAGTAAAATAGAATATCACAGAATGCCAACACAAAAAAGTAAGTTTACTGGTGAACCAAAACGACTTCAAGTGGGAAATATTCCCTTTGATGCTCAATTAGCTGCATTTTAATT
Source organism: Hirundichthys speculiger (assembly GCA_018398805.1). Lineage (NCBI taxonomy): Eukaryota > Metazoa > Chordata > Actinopteri > Beloniformes > Exocoetidae > Hirundichthys > Hirundichthys speculiger. Next base: position 446,489 of record JAGFBZ010000171.1, read on the forward strand.
AAATCCAAAACACTTCAGTAACTTCAGGCTTTTTTTTTTAACAGACTCAACATGAACAAACATGAAATAAAACAGTGCAACCACTGAGCAGTAGTTTCTAAAATAACTCAAATATGTAGCGTTTGCTGAGTAACCACTTTCTGAATATATAACAATTTCCTATTAAAACTATCTAGTCACTTATTTAAGCATTAATCATAAAGCTGATATAACAATCAGAACATTTCAGTAACAACCATTTTTAAGACTCAACAGTGTTTTTATGCACAAAACATGAAATAAAACAGTGCAACCACTGAGCAGTAGTTTCAAAAAGAACTCAAAATATATAGTTTTAGCTGAATAACCATCACTGACCTTTGACTTCAAGATAATTAAATCCATATCTCATATATTCTTGGTTGTATCTGTGTTTCACCTGCTCAACAGATGGAAACAAACTCTGCAGGTCTTCTTCTATGGTGTGAACTGGCGGGTGTCAACTCACATTACAGGACATTATCGCCATCTACTGTTAAGGAGGATGAATGACACGCTTTTTTTTTTTTTTTTAGCATTTCCTTCTTTAGCCAAAGGCCCACAACCCACTGAAAACGGGTCTGCGACCCACTTTTGGGTTGTGACCCACCAGTTGAGAACCACTGCTTTAAAGGACCCCTGTGTCGTGATCAGTCCAGACCACACCGCTGCCCCCCCCGACTCTTTCAAGGTCACCTGGGCCAGTAGGCGCCCCACATACAGGTGACCCAGGGTTGACCCCCCTGGCCCAGGTGAGCCAGCAGGCACCCCCACATACAGGTGACCTAGGGTTGTGTGATATTAAAAATGTATTTCAGGCTTTCTGAGGCCTTCCTAACCTCTTAGCCTGGAGTAAAATCGCTGACAGGGCTGGATGACATTTGATTAACCGTGATTAAACTCGTCTCAGACGAGGCCACTGTGTTGTTATGATGTTAGGCGTCAACTTGTCTGCAGTTTGACGTGTGTCTGAATAAGATCAAGGTTATGCTGTTTACCACTTAGCCTTCAGATATCGATGCAACTGTTTTCTTAAGTCACTGTTCACCCTGTGTCATTTGGCATTCTGTTCTGATCTGGCTCTCGTGAAGATCTGTGATAAATCCCTGTGCACCTGCGTCAGTTTTTTGTGCCTTAATTACCAGCTGAATTGAATGCTGCACCACTGCATAGTATTACCACCCTCACAGGTGAATAGATCCTGAATTTTAATATAACAGTTGGCGTCCCTGGGTTTTCTTTTTGTTGTTTTTGCGTCGTTTTCTGTTTTGTGTCTGCTGGCCCATTCACTGCGGTCCCGGATCGGGGAGAGTAGCTCCTCACGGCCACAAGTTCCATAGGATTTTTCGGAAATCCGGCCTCGTGAAGGGGTTTCGGCGTCTGGACCGGGACATTGGCAGAATTCCGACGGAAACCGCTGTGCTTGGTGAGTTGATTTTGAAAATTGTATATTTTATTCACTGACGTGTGGCGGTGCACTGTGGAGTTTAGTATCAGCTGTGTAGTCTTCCCTGCCTGCTTCTGTGTGTGTGTTCTGTGGCCGTCTGTCCCTGACGCGTGCGTGCTCAGTCCGTGGACTCGTGAGCACGCCAGTTTTCTGTCTCTGGCTGGTGCCCGGTCCCGGAGGGAAGCTAAAAAGACCTGCCCAGGGTTACCGGCTGAAGGGAAATAGCCGGGCCGCCGGTCTGCGTAGGTCACAGCCGAAAAGACGGATTAGTTGACCAGGGGTCATTGGATTAGTACGGTTTGCGCACAGTGATGATCGTGCAGAGGCGAAAGACAGGTACCTGCACCTGGGGGGCGGCTTCCGCGGACATAGAGCCTGGACTAGGTCCGGTGTTGAGACGCACGTGAAGAATGGGACAGGCTGGGTCGAAGCAGCGCGGGGAGGAATTGTTATTGGAGGGATATCTGTTTAATGACATGAGAGCCAGGTACGGGGTTTTTTGGCAGATGAGTGTGCGAACGTGGATTAAAGATTATGATTTCCCGAAAGTGGGCTCGTTGTCGTTGCGCATTCTCGATCAGGTGGAAATGCGGTTGCGCATGTGCGAAGCGGAGCTTAAGAAAAAAAAAGAAAATGAATACTGCCGTTTGGAAGAGTTTGGAAAGTCACAGAGCGGCGTTGCAGGTATTCAGAGAGGAGGCTGAACGGAGACTCAAAAAGCAGGATAAAAGTGAGCTTAATCAGCTTCCGTGTTCTGATTCTGCACCTGACTGTGTTACCGTTTTGTCGGAATTGTCTAAATACGAGGCCAATAAGAATTTTATTCCCCAGAGTCAAAGTAAAAAACTATATCCAGCCCTTCCAACCCCTGTGCCAGCTTTAGCGCTTCCTTCTGTACGACACGCACACACACACACGCGCCGCCAGTCACGTCTGCTTTGCCCCAAGCGTTTCAGTGCGCACAGGTGAATTATGACCTAGACGGCTACGTGGATGGAACCGCCCGTCTGGTTCGAGCTGCCGCGAGCCCGGAGGATTTTCCACCTCCGCTTGAGGGAGAAGACGCGGACCCTGTCCCCCTTTCCGCTCCTCCCCCTCCGCAGGTTGCAAAGACTGAGCAGGACGCCAAGGCTGAGCGAGCGCCGGGGGGCGCTACGACGAGCGGAGCCGTGACCACGCGCGCCAGACGAAGAAGCAGCAGCAGCAGCAGGAAGTGGTGGCCTCGCTTCCGATGTTTGAAGTCGGCGGACCGTCAGGGGCTCAACTCGTGTTCCGAGCTTGGACATTAACGGAGATAAAAGAGGCAGCAGCGAGACTCCCAGACCCGCACGACTCAGGTGAGCGATTTGCGGAGGAATTCCGTGCCTTTTGCAGAGAGTTTCGACCGACTCTGACTGAGCTAAAACGTCTGTTAGCCATGAGGCTAAAGCCCACAGATTGGAATAATCTGAAGTCGTACGTGCCTAAAGATGATGCACGCTGCGAGGAGGTTGAGTGGGCTGCCAACCACGTGTATGTACAGGCAATTGAAGCTATTGCAAAAGGCATTGAGACTGTGTTTCCATCTAAGGTGAATTTATTGAAAATTGATCAGTGCAAGCAACAAGAGGACGAGTCAGCTGCCGACTTTTATGTTCGCTTCTGACACGTTTATGTCGAGTCGTCCGGCATGGGAGACGCTCCAGAGGGATACGCTGGAAAGGCAGAAGAAGCGACGGTGTGGGAGCAGCATTTTCCGTAATTCATTTCTTAAGGGGTTTAAAAGCGTGAAATTGTGGATTCAACTGCAGGAAACGTGTGTCGGCTACGATGAAGCAAGGTTGGTTGACATACGTAGAACGCTATTCATGTGGACAGGAACCAGACGCCGCTAGACATCTCAAATTGCAGAAAGAAAGACGATGACATGCACAAGTCTGCTTTGTGTCTCTACAACGCTGTTTTACCAGGCTCCATTCAAACGAGGAAGGAGTCGGCGTGGCCGCTCACCACCCGCGGCACAGAGGATCGGGGCGGGGCCGGGGAGGGCCAGCCGGAGCGACGCCTGTTTTCGGTGTGGCGAGGGTAGGACATTGGCGGCACAATGCCCAGCGGGGGCGGGGACTGAGGATTGACGTCATGTGGACTCTGCCACGGGCGCGGGGGCGGAGTCAGATGACACACCTACTGATAACGCATCACACAATGTTTCACTGCGACCTGCAATGAAGACCTGCTTGCTTAAATGTGACACTCACACACCACCCTGCTGATAACATGTCACACAATCTCTGCCCATCTGCAAACTGCAATGAAGATCTGCTTGCTGAGCTTTCTGGCACATCGAGCGGTTGGAAAAAGGTACTACACCTGACATCCAGTTATGTGAAACTTGGACATGCCAGTTTTAAAAAATTTGCCCCAATGACATTGTCTATTTCTGATTCCCCAGTAACTTTTTTTTCACCTGATAGAAGATATGGATTTCTGCCTGCTTACTGATGTGAGTTTGACCAAATACCAGCGCTCCAGACCGTCCCGTCGACTTTATGGGCAAAAGGTCCACACGATGTAGGGTTAATCAGAAACGTTGAACCAGTTGTGATTACACCAAAGTCGATTTTAGGCCGTGTCAACAACAATATCCGTTAAAGCGGAGGCGGTGATGGGAATTACACCTGTTTTCGAATCTCTGCGCACCGCAGGTGTGATCGTCCCATGCCCTGACTCTCCTGTCAGAACTCCGATTTTTCCGGTAAAAAAGAGTCGTGAAAATGGCCAGCCAACAGAGTGGCGCTTCGTGCAGGACCTGCAGGCCGTCAACAAGGCCGTGCAGGCCCGGGCGCCATCGGTCCCAAATCCATACACTATAGTTTCACAGATTCCTAGTTCAACTAAATGGTTTTCTGTTGTTGATCTGGCTAATGCTTTTTCAGTGTTCCTGTCCATCCTGACAGCCAGTTCTGGTTGCCTTCAATTTCAAGAATGAGGCCTGGACGTTACTCGTCTGTGTCAAGGTTATTGTGAATCACCGAAGATTTACAATGCTGCTCTGCGACACAGCCTTGAACCTTTGGAACTGTCCTCTGGGACAGTAATGCTGCAGTACACGGACGACGTGTTGTTAGCGTGTCCCACACAGCAGCAGTGTGAGACCGACACGATCGCTCTTCTTATCACCTGGCGAAGGAGGGCCACAAGGCCAGCCTGTCTAAGTTACAGTTTGTGAAACAGCATGTGAAATTTCTGGGACACTATTTCAGCTGATGGCAGATCGTTGCACCGAAGCGGGTTGAGGCGATCCAGCGTGTTCCCAGACCTCTCACAAAGAAACAGGTGATGTCTTTTATAGGAATGTGTTCATACTGTCGGATGTTTATCGTGGGGCTATGCGGAGTTGGAGGCTCCCTTGACCGCCCTCATCCATGGACAAGGGCTGGCTGCACAGTTGGACACCTGAGGCAGAAGAGGCTTTCCAGCGGCATGAAAATCGGCCCTCCAAACCACTCCGGCCCTGGGCCTGCCGGACCCCATGCGGCCCTTCACGCAGACAGTGAGTGAAAGGGAGGGGTTCATGACATCTGTTCTGTTACAGGAACATGGCGGGGCGTTGAGGCCTGTGGCTTATTTCTCTGGTAAGCTGGATCCAGTTGCGGCTGGGCTTCCCCGTTGTTTGCGGGCTGTGGCTGCTGCTGAGAAAGCCGTCTATGCTTCACGCGATCTGGTAGGTTATGCTGATCTGACACTGTTGGTTCCGCATGCTGTCTATGATCCTGTTGGAGCAGAAAACATCACATTTGTCTGCTGCTAGGTGGCTTCGGTATCAGACTGTTCTCCTTGATTTACCGAACATAACTGTGAAGCGCTGCAGTGTTTTGAATCCAGCCACTCTCATGCCAGGTCCGGAGGACGGCGAGCCCCACGACTGTGTGGCTGCAATTAATGAAGTTTGCACCCCAAGGCCGGATCTTCAGGAAACGGCTCTGGTAAATCCTGATTTGATTCTGTATGTAGATGGTTCAGCGTTCAGGGATAAGCGCACAGGAAGGAACAGAGTGGGGTTCGCAGTCGTGTCAGACCATGAGGTCCTGGCATCCGGCTCCCTGCCGCATCAGTGTTCGGCCCAAGCAGCTGAACTGGGGCTTTGACTGAGGCATGCAGATTGGCGAAGGGGAAGAGCGTCACGATTACACGGACAGCAGGTATGGGTTTGGTGTTTGTCATGACTTTGGAGCGATTTGGAGATGTAGGCGATTCTGAAGTCCGACGGGAAGCCTGTCCTGTACTGGATAAGGTGAATGCTCTCTTGGAGGCCATTCTCCTGCCCAGTTCCATAGCTGTGTGTAAATGTCCGGCTCATGTTAACGGGCCTGATCTTATTTCCGCAGGCAACGCTCGTGCGGATGCGGCTTGCGAAGGTGGCTGCTCGTTCTCCTGTTAACTATTCTCTCGTCTCTGCAGTGGCTTCCCCAGGGGGAGTGACGGTCACGTCTCTATGTGCGATGCAGACGTTCGCTTCCCCAGATGAGAAACGGTTTGTGGCGACGGCCGGCTGTGGTGGTTGGTGGCGTGTGGCGTGCAGGTGACAAACGACCGTGTTTGCCTAAACATTTTTTTCTCCCATTTTGCTAGGCTGACTCACGGGTTGGACCATGCAGCCGGGGGTCATGCGTCGACCTTGGACTAAGTACTGGTTCACGAAAGGGTTCCTCTCTTATGCGCAGAGGCTCTGCAGCTCCTGCGTGATCTTGCTGCCCACAACGCGAGAGGGGGGGTGAACATGCCGCTGGCTGCTCATCCGCAGCCTGACAGGCCGTTTGAGTACATCATGCTTGATTTCGCTGAAACTTTCTCCTTGTGAGGGGAAGAAGAAGTACTGTTTGGTGATTGTTGATATGTTTTCAAAGTGGGTTGAGGTCTTTCCTTCCTCTAAGGCTGACAGTTCCACAGTGGCGAGGGCTTTGCTGATGGAGATTTTGCCACGTTGGGAATTCCATCTAGGATCTCAGTGACAACGGCACCCACAGAACAAGGCCCTGGCGCAGGTAGGAAAATATTGGGGTTT